>JAFJYG010000137.1:0-80991 GCA_017366145.1 Cadophora sp. M221 | reverse complement strand
ATCCTACACGTACCTCGATCATCCCATTAACACCCTTACTTAGGCTTAAGTAGCCTGAGCTTATTGTTCACCTCATCTCATCTCATGCCAAGCGAATCAGTCGCAATATCTAAATCAATATGCATAAAGTAACGCAGACAGACAGGCAGGCAGGCAGGCAGGCAGGCAGGCAGGCAAGCAAGTAAGACAAATTCCAAAAATAGGGGCCAAGAAGAGCAAGAGAAAATCATCGATGTATTTTCTATTCTTCGTAAAAAGCAAAGAGGTTTAGCTCAACGCAACGCAATGCTCTCGGTCTGTGTCTGTGTCAATCATGTCTGTATCATCGCATCATATCAACCATATCATCCCCATCCCCACATCCACCGCCTCTCAACCCGCAACACTCAGAACCACACACACGCATAAAGAAAACGCAAAACTAAAAAGCAGCACTTTTCCATCCATCCCATCCCATCCATCCCTTCCAAATCTCAAGTCCTTATCAAGAAAACCCAACTCCACTCTAGCAAATAGCATGAGTCTTCCCCGTCTTCCCCTGCAAACTATGCTTCTCCTTCTTATAATCTGCATGATTATGCTTACTCTTCCCACTATGACTCTGATGCTCAAAGATGTACTTCTGGCTCCGCTTGATCTCCTCCTTATCCATATCATCCAGGACACACATACAAAGCTTGATATCATCGAGGAGCTGATCACAGCGACTCTTGCTGAAATCCTCTCTGACAACAACGCGAAGCATCTTGAGGTCCTTGGTGTTGGGCGCCATGGTGTAGGCTGGTACGACCCAGCTCCTACCGCGCAGTTGGTGGGCGAGTGCGAATTCGTCGTAGTGGTGTCCTTTCTTGGGGTTGAGGCGGAATGCGACGAGGGGGAGACCGGCGCCGTTCTTTTGGGACATGATGATGAATCCTAGTTGGGAGAGGGAGTCGGAGAGGTAGTCTGCTGTGCGTGTGAGGTTGGACATGATGCTTCGGTACCCGTGCTTGCCGAGACGGATGAGTTGGTAGTATTGGCCGATGACTTGGGATGCGCCTTTGGAGAAGTTGAGTGTGAAGGATGCTTGGTCTGCACCGAGGTAATTGATGTTGAAGACCAGCTCTTTGGGGAGGTATTCTGGGGCACGCCAGATTACCCATCCTACTCCTGGGTAGACGAGGCCGTATCTGTTGATGTCAACACAGCTTCATCTGAAATGAGGTGGAAAAAGGGAACTTACTTGTGACCGGAAGTATTGATCGAGACAACCTTCTCAAGTCTGAAATCCCACTCCAACTCGGGCACAACAAACGGAGCGACAAATCCACCAGAAGCAGCATCAATATGAATAACCGTATCAATGTTTCTCTCAACCAGCAAATCATTGACAGCCTTGGCATCCTCGTACTCCCCAGTATAAGTCGTACCCAGGATAACGCAGATACCAATCGTATTCTCATCGACCAGATTGACCGTCTCCTCAGGATCAATCACATATCTGTCCTGGGTGCAGTAAACGTATTTCTCCTCGACCTCGAAATATCTAGCTGCTTTCTCCCAGCACACCTGCACGGCGGAACTCATCACGATATTGGGCTTGTCCCATGGCTTTCCAGCCGCCTTTCGGGCGTTCTGCCAACGCTTCTTCATGGCGAGGACACCTAGCATAATGGCTTCTGAGGAGCCTACGGTGGATGTACCGACCGGAGCGTCGGTTTCGGAGGCAGTGGGTGCATTGAAGAGACGACCTATCATGGAGACGCAGCGGTTTTGGATGTCGGCGGATTGAGGGTATTCTTCGTAATCGATGAAGTTCTTGGAGAAGGACTCGGTCATGAGGTCTTCGACTTCTTTTTCCTGTGGGGGGAGATCTAGTTAGCAGATATCCTCTTTTCCTCTGTTCTCTTCTCCCTGTTTGGATTGTGGGAGTAAACATACCATGTACGTAGTAACGAACGAAGCCAGACTAAATCAACACTGTCAGCACATCTTCCTCTCTATTGTATCGTCCACATCTATTGTAGGACCTCCTTCTCCGCATCACAGATATGGATATAGAACGTACTTCAACATGGGATTCCCATCCAAGCTCAAATCATCCTTGATCATCCGATACGCAACCTCCTTCGGCATTTCTCCCTCGGGCATCTCATGCTTGGGCAGATCCTCGGCCGCGAATCGACTGCCGTAGACTGTAGTCGTGAACTTATCCTCGTCGGGGTTGTTGGCGATGGTGAGTTTCTCGAGGCCCTCGACGAGAGGTTTCGAGAGCTGCCCGTCGTGGGGGACGGATGCTAGATGGACCATTTTTTCGACTGGTGCGGTGTTAGGTGTGAGGATGTTGATTATAGAGTTGTGTGAAGAGAGGGAGGAGTGTGGTGCGGTGTAGTGCACGTAGTGTAGGTGTGCTGTAGGATTGAATTGAGTTTGTTGTGAGGAAGGCGGGGTGAGCTGGGCTGGCTACAGTACTCGTAGCTGGCAAGTGAGGGGTTGAAAGTGAATCCTTGACAAAGGATCTGGGTGTTGATAGCTTCAAATCCGACTGTCTCTCAAGATACCTTAGGAAGAGAAAGAGGAAAAGAAGTAGACGTAATCAGGGGACCTACCTTCTCTTTAAATACCTCACCTCTTCCCTACCTTGCCTCCATCACCTTAGCTAACTCGCTGGTCCGGTCTGGTCTCACATTCCCCCCAGTCGCAGTCACTGGCTGCTTCCAGCTTGAAGCTTCACTCGACAGCGAGCTTGCATTGCATGGTGGGGGTAACTCAGAGGGAGTGACGCGGTGGATTGGCTCCGCTGTTCCCAAAACCTTGGCAGAAAAGCTTAGTTTTATGCCGTAATCCAGTTTAATTCTTGCACTTCCTCAGCTTCCTATTGGCGTTATGCAATATAGCTCCCGTGTATTCCGCAGGGAAGGGGAAGGATACCAGGTGTTTCGCTGGCACGTTTTGTTTGGTGATGTGTTATTTGAGCTGGATTGGATAGGTAGATATCAGGAGAGAGAGTAGAGAGTAACATGTACCTAGAACTATTTATATAGGTATTGTAAAGTCGTACTATGAAAGTAGTGCCATAAACATCAAATCATTCGATATCAAGACCCAGCCAGCCAGCTAGCAAGCTTCCCCCACGTCTTTTACACACAACAACATACAACTTGAAAAGCATCTGCCTTGTACTGTACCTCCACTCCTCCACTCATCACCCTACTCATAGTACGCTTAGTACCTCTACCGATCAACTACCTAGGTAACTTAACTTCTTGAGGCCCCCTTATGTACCCCAAGATATCCTGCCCCTCCCTCCCTACCCGGGAAAACTCACTCATGACTGGAATACAGTAATCAAGCTCCAACACGGGATATGTGTGCATCGGCTATGCTGCAATAGGTGCATGTACTATCCCTATTCAAGTATCCGTAGATCCCTATTAAAAACACCTCCCTTGCATATCTATTCAATTTTAATCCTAGAGAGCGAGGGTGGTAGGTAGGTAACTGTGAGTAGTGGAGATTTTATTCAATTCGGGACCATGCAACACTCTAACACAAACAGCACATACATATCGACACCAGATGTACAAGCTATCCCAAAGTCGTTCGTCTATTCGTTGAGGCAGAGAGAGGTAGTAAAAAAAAAAGAGAAGGAAGAGGACCTATATTACAGAGACGCCTGAAATGCCTGCCTGCCTACCCGCCTGCTCATCTCCCATCCCATCCCAGAAACCAGAGGGAAGGAGGAAAAGACCAAAGGCAAAAAAGGCAAGGGGAAAAACCAAGCTCGTCCTCCAAAAAAACGCAAGGACGTCTATGCTCTAAAGAAGAAAGAACAAACTGAAGAGAAGACGACGAATTTGACGACCAGCCCAAACAATGCAAATGCATGCGCGCGCGATTCCATCCGATCCGAGTCGATCCATCCCGGAAAGGAAAGAGTCAACGAAGAATGCCTCTATCCATGTTCAAAGCCAGTCTGTGAAATCTTCCTTTTTCCCATACCGGCATCTTCTACCCCCCCCCCGTTCGTCCTTCGTCTATTAAGAAATCTACTTAGCGATCTCGACACCTCCGGTTGCTCCCAAAGCCTTCTTGACATCACCGTAGATAGCGAATTGACCGGCCTGAGAAGAGAGTCAGCAATTTTATTTGGGGAAGCTTTTGCGAAGTGACTTACGGTAAGAGTTCCAACCATGAACAAACGAGCAGGGAGACCAGTGAAAGAACCCTTAAGACCAAGCTCCTTGGCGATTGTGACCAAACGGCTGGCGATACCTTGTCCTGGAAGACCCTTGGTCTTGTTGATCTTGCTCAACATGGTGTCTGCGGGTTGCGAGACAACGGCAGCGGCCATACCAGCAACGAGACCAGATCCCAAGTTGATGGTGGTTTGCATTCCATCGGAGGCGGTGCTCTTGTCAACGAATCCGTAGACAGCCTCAGCAACCTTCTCGTAGACGACGAACTTGGTCATGGTGTATGGGACCCTGGAAATTTGTTAGAATCCCACCTTCGGGCAACGCACATTGGTGACTTACTGCTTGAGCAGGATAGGACCGAAACCGGCATAGAAGGCACCGACACCCTCGTTCTTCAGCATCTTGCTGAAGCCTCCAATGAGGCCATTGGCGTATGTTGGCTCAGAAACGAGACGAATACGGGTGGCCTCAAGAGGGCAGAGGGCGATATCAGCGAAGAACTCGGCGAGACCAGCAGAGGCGAGGTAGACAGCTGTGCGGTTGTTGGAGGCAGTCTCGTATCCGAGGAAGTTGATGGATTGTTGCTTGAACAGCTCATATCCTCCAAACTTAAATGCGCCCTGAAGGAAGTAACCAGCAGCAGTTGGACCGAAACCAGTCAACAGAGCACCGGCACCCTCCTTGGCGATAACTTGTCTGAATCCTCCGATCAAACCCTTGTTGTATGTGACGGGGTCGAGTTGTATTCTCGTCTTGACGCTATACAGGAGATACGTCAGTGGGAAATTTTTCGAATCCGCGCGAACGGCGCAAGCTATCGCAGCAGCCGGCAGAATTCAGACTTACACATCAACGGGTGTGAGGCCACCGTGAGTGACGGAACAGCAGATTGCACCAGCCAAGGCGAATCTGGAGTAGAGTTGAACACCGCTGAGCTTCTCTGGGGTGTTGGCGGCGACCTTCTGGACGACGGCATCGACCTTCGTCGAGCCAGTGGATGTTGCAGGCGAGGCCATTGTATTATATGTGGTATGGATGTGTAGGAGCGAGAGAGGCTATTAGGAAGATGAAGTGAGTGGAGATGGGGGAAGATGCGATGTCTTCTGGAGGGAGGATGGATTCAATTGAATAGATGGGATGGGAGGGTGGAATGGATTGAAGGTTGGAAGAAGCTCCTTTTGGTGTAGATTGACAGGATCTCGAAATTTTTGGGCTGGGGCTTGGCTAGCGGATGCACGGCCAGAAATCGGGAGGAGTCGGGGCCTTAATTTTGCCTGGAAAAGCGGAAGGCTGCCATGATGGAATTGTGGATCTGGACCTCTCGCAGCGGGCGGAATCGGCACGTGTCGGTCTTCGCCGGATCTAAGAGCGAGCCAGGCCGAGCGAGAATTGTTCCTTCTCTTGCTGTACTTTGATATTCGGATAATTAAATTAAATAAACAAAACAATCAGGAAGGCCCAATGGCTTTCGAGGATATAGTCCAGCATCGCGTGTATCCAACCAGTGTTTTTGCTGCGGTATTCTGATCTTGGAACCAGCTGCCCAATGGCATGATGCCCACCTCCCATTTGTCGCTTGCAATTCCAAGTTTCCTGTCATTGTTTTGATCCACCTTCCCACTGCCTCATGATGGGAATTTCCTGTCTTATGAACCAAGGGATGTTGTTTTCCTGTTCTATTTAACTGCCTTAATGTTCATTTCTACAAACTATCTTTGAAATTCTCAATGATTTCTGAGCAATGATTTTCTCCACTGGACTCTATGTACCACTCTATGGTTTTATAGGTGGATAGAAGTGCAGTGCAGTGCCATTATTTGATATGCAGCCTTGAAGATCATTACTTGCAGCATCCTCCATTACACTGCAGATCTATTATTTTGATACCTTGTCTATTACTTGCCTTTTTACTTTTGCATTCACCCCCAACCCTCGTTGTCGATTTCACCAAACCTCAATGTCGAAAGATGAATATCAAGCACGAAAAGTCTCACAATCACAATCAAGTCGCCGAATAAAATTTTATACACACCATCAAAGGGTCAGCAAGTAAAAATAATCAACCTCTGCATTCGCATAAAAGATATAGGGAAAACTGCCCAAGTCAGACAGACAAAAACCTATAGCAAGGCTGGTAGATATAAAATCCAGAATCCCCCACAAACTCTCTCCCTTCATCCAACCAACCAACCAATCGACATAAAGCCATAATCAAACCATCGCCACATAACAGAAACAAACACACACACACACTCGCATACACAGTTTCCTAGTCCAACAGTACCATGCTCGACGGACGCATCAACCGCAGAGAGATGGAGAACGAAACTAAGAAAACGAGACTAGGCGCGTTTACCAGCGTTTTGCCTACCCATTATCATTCAGTAAAATCATCCACCAAGTCATGGATCGTTACCGCCCAAGGAAGGAAGACTTACAATATCGCCAAGAAACGGGACGTGGCTGGCTATGTTTCCAATGGTACAGATGGGGTTGAGGGCGTTGCTGATCCCAGTCTGATGAAATATTCAGTATGGGTTTTTTTTTTTCAACGTCTCTAGGATCGGGAACAGCGAATCTGACCACATATCTCTGATCAAAGGGGAGAAGGAAGGGGGGGGGGTTAGTAGGGGACAAGGAAAAAGACATACCAAGAGACCGCCGCGCTTCCAAGTGTTAGCCTGGGTGTGGAGGCAACTCCAGAAGAGACAAGCTGGAATGCTACCGCCTTCCTGTCTGTCGACGGATTGCAGGAAGGCGTTGGTGCAAGAGCGCCAATCATCTGCCTCTTGGTCGGTGATGGTCTTGAACTGCCTGGCTGGCTGGGGCTGATTGTATGTCGTCTGGTAAGACCAGGAGCCTCCGGGACCGCCTGGAGGAGGAGGAGCACCTTGGTATTGGCCTGGTTGTTGATATGGATTATTTGGCTGCGATCCTTGGCCGATGCTGCCACCACTGGTAGGGGGTTGCTGATATTGCTGGTCCCATCCCTGCGCTGTGGCAGTAGCGGCCAGGATGGCGAGTGGGAGGAGTGTGAGTTGCATTCTGATGAATCTAATGGGAAATATATTAGCTGGTATCCACCAAACCTCAAGCCGAGTCTAGAGACCTACTCTTGACTTTCTTGAATGTTTTTTTGTAATTGGATTGCTGTGTGGATTGAAAAGAAGAAGAAACTTTGCGGCAGCTTGACCACCTTATATAACCAGTTACTGGACTCCTGACCTACTCGTGTCCAGGTTTGATTCTCCCAATATCTCTTTCCTTCCACGAACCAGGTCTCAAAACCGGGCAGCTCATCTCCAAATCTCCAAAGATCGCCAGTACGACTGCAACATACCCCGCGCGTAAATGAGAGGACAACGATAATGAAGTACGACGACGAGACGCAACTACCACCGATGATCAGACAATGAGGAAGTTGAATGCCCTCCGTCCCCAGAACAAAAAAGCAAGAACAGCATAGTGAGAGACGAATGAAGATAGTGTTCGCCAAGAAGTATTGACAACTTCCAGTCGCGATCGAGATTAACTGTTAGTCATTATATCATATCATGAATATCAAGTCCTCTGAACCACGCCATCCTCACCACCTACCTTCACTATTCCCAAAATCCCCCAAAAACCATCAGAAAGAACCGAGGTCAGTACCCAAGTACCGTACAACCGTGTACCTGCACTACTGCAAGGGCCCGTTTCGGTACAATGCCCACTAGCCCGCCTCATAGCCAACCCGATGCTTCGGGTACTCTGGTACGAGGGACGACGATGTTGTGTTTCCTATCCGTGTACTCTCTCTCGAGTCGCCCAACCTCATAACTTCTAACCTCGGAACCGAGGGTCGAGGAATTGAAGAAATGTTGGTAGAAAAGTGGCAAAGAGGGAGAAGAAGAAAAGCTAGTTCGTGATCAGCACAACGGCGATGAGCGAAAGGTGAAGTAATTGTATGACAGTGAGCTCGTTTGTGATATGATGGCGTTTGAAGGGTTCAACGGGTGTAGATCTAGAGGTTGAAGTTTGGCTTGGTCCCTGGTGCAACCATGCAATTGAAGCATCCATTTTGTTGTCCATAGCCACTCGAGCGGAATGACAATGACAACGACAAGAATCCAGAATCTGGTAAATATGCCCATTTGTCCCTTCAACCCTTGAAATACGAACCCAGATTATCACTGAAAACAAAGATGAACGGCACTGTTAAGTCCAGCAGCAGATTCGCTCCTGAAAGTAGAATAACAAGAAACAGCAAGGGTCAAGAGCACACAAAAGCACCAAAAGCTGCAGCCCAATATCAATCGGTAGATCCGATCCAGCAACACCAACCAGCTTTGGTGGTGCACACACGGTACAGTACAGTACAGTACAGTTTGACGCTGGTCAGTCCATCACTATCCAACTCGCTGCCACCAGGATTGCGTTTCGCTTCAGGCTGTTGCTACAGGGACCTCACAGGCTGCTTCAGCGAGGTCACGTGGTGAAACGCAACCCTGGTGGCAGCACGTCGGATAATAATGGACACAAAATAAGATCACGTTCCACTTTCCCATCTATTGTTCAAGATCTCGAGGATCCACGACCGGGAATTGGACAGCATGTAGAAATAGACGGTAGGACGGTGCGGAAAATGTGCTCTTGGGTAGAATTGATCATTAAGGGGACAGGAGATGATAGGTACTGGGTTGTACTGTACTCCGCACTTGCAGGTTGAAACGTTTGCTGGAGTCCAATGGCTTGGATTGACCGCTGTGTCTAAAATAAGAAAATTTGCAGCAGATTAATAGGGCAGAGTATGGAGAGCCTAGTCTGGTATTTGCTGGTACATCAGAAGTTGAGACTTCAACCAAAATCTTACAGGGCGAGGTGTACAAAAGGCTTGGAAGAAGCCAGCTGGGAATAGCAAATGCAAACGCCGGATCAATTCATGCACCCATGCCATGCCATGCTCCTTTTATATGCACCCATCCATATGTGTCCACCCACCGGCCATGCAAAGAAAACGAGTTATGCTATGCAAATGCCAGATTTCATCGTTGTCATCAAAATAGCATGTCCATCATGATCTGCCTTTCAGCTCATCTCTCTCACTCTCGTCTTCACCTCCATTCTCCAGGCTAGCATTGCTTGACCTCCGGCTCGACGTGGGAGGTTCAGTAATCTCAGTTTCCGTTCGAGCAGCATCGAGCCAGCTCTCCATTCCCGTCCTCAGAACCCAGTTTGAGTTCAACGCCGCAGTGAAGTACCTATCCCGCCTTGTAGAATTCCTTGCTCCACCCTCAAGCGCAGACATGGCTGCCCGTGTAGTTCGCATCCTCTTGCCTTTTCTGCCACCTTCACTCATGAGATTACTGAGCTGAAGGCGTTCTCGCTGCAGTCGAGCATCGTATGCAACGATGGAACGGACGTAAGGAGCCAAATCTTCCACAATCAGTGTCATGGTACGGTCAAAAGTCGAGGCTTCCAATGTAGTGGACCAAACATATTTCTCGGTCGATGATATTGGATCAAATGCAAGGCTAAAATCGAACCGGTCGAGATTCTCCTTTGGAGATGCGATGCGGTTGCGAATCAGGCGAAGAATGGTTTCTTCATTAGGACGATCCAGTTCCGTGGGCACTTCAAGGTTATGCTCGATGTGCTGGTCAAGGTGCAAGATTTTCCTTGTGCGTGATTTCATGTATGTTGAGATGTCTTTGCCAGTCGTATTGTAGGTGACAAGAGCCGGAGCTTCCTTGAGTTCGAAAGCAAGCGTATAGTCATCTCGTGCCTTAAGAGATAGCTCCGGGAAGGATACGTCAAGTGCGATCTGATATCGTTAGCTAGAGCCTAATCAAAGTTCGGCGATCATACCTGGTTTTCTGGCGCAAATGTCCTACCAGAACAAAGATCCGCAACACTCATCGACTCAGCAAAATCGGCGTACATGCTCAACGCAGCAAGATCATCTCCTTTGCCGTTTGAGCTGTCTCTTAGCTTTCCGGTCCATTTTTTCATCCCAATATTTTGCACCCAGTCTCCAAGGTCCAATCCCCATCCGTCACAAGTCTCATGAAGAGTCTCTTCTTCGATGTCAAGATAGTGGATGTGGCTTTCAAGGAAGTCTTGTGATAGGCACCCCATGCCTGCTTCATACGTCCCTTCACTGACAACTCTGATCACATTCCCGTGCTCGTCAACATCATTGCCAGCCGGCCATCGCGGATAATACCATTCAAGACCACCCTTCACATCTCCAACAGCGAACTGGCACCAGAAATTGAGCTCAGTAAGTGCGGCTCGAAGGTCCAAATTACGCCGCTCATACAGTTCTCTCGCTGCTTTTCGCTTGACGATGTGCCCTTCACAAGCGGCGACTAATAGAAGGTAGTCAACAGCAAGATCGACAGGCGGTTGCACCATGCGAATGGTGGCGTGCAATTTAAGATCACCCATAGGAAGAACCGATTCATCGCTGCACGTAATGATGATTGGTCGTTTAGATGTCAAAACAAGATTCTGGATGGTTGCCCAGAACTGGTTGTCCTCCTTGTAGAGAATGTCGGCCTCTTCGATGAGAATCAACGACTGCTTTTGCTTCGTCGTTGACATCTTTGAGAATATGCCGTTCCTTGAGACGTCGGGCATGATCGTCTGTGACTTGGAATCATTCTCATCTTTACCCATCTCGGGTCTCTTAATCGGTTTGTCCTTGACTTTCGGCTTTGGCTTCGATTTGGCAGGCTGAGACTTGAAGAAAGAATTCATCGTTCCCTGTCGACCACTCTTGAGATCATCGGCGAGAGCATTGTCAATACGTTCCCTGTCCTCATCGACCCCGTCGACTTGAGGTGGAGCAGTGGATCGCTGTACTTGATGATTGCGTGTCATATCACCAACCCGTTCCATGATATCCTTTCCGTTCCGTCTGCTGCCCGGATTGATCTCAAAAACCTCGAACCCTAGCTCTTTCGCCGCAGCATAGACAGCAGCAGTCTTCCCGCATCCGTGCGGTCCGCTCATGACGACCGCGTTTGGAATATTGGATCCAAGAGCAGCTACATCTTTGCCCCTGATGACTGTTCTCTTCGGCTGACGTGGATCGCTGCTGTTAACTTCATCTTCTGGCTCCGTAACTTCATCCATGACATTGTCTTCTTCATCAGTAGAAATGATAAAGTCATCAAGCTTTTTCGACTTGCGCTTTCTTTTTCCAGCGATGTTGGACTTCGTGGCAGCGGCAGTCTTTCCACCAGATCCAATTTCAACAGACTGTACGGTCAGTGCCTCCAGCCATTTCTTTAAAATCTCAGCCTCACAGCCTGTTTGGAGAACTTCGCCGGCAGACTTGGGCGAGTACTTGTGAATCCATGCTTGGGTTTCGCATTGGCCTTTATCGAAAGCAGACAATGAGGAAGCAATAGAATTATAGATCCTCGACAATGCGGGATGGACGACGTCGGCTTGGACTTCATCTTCACTAGAGCTTTCGACAGCTGCTTGTGGAAGGGGGAGGCGAGTTCTCACCAGTTTCCTAACTCTCTTCTGGATCTCAACTCCCGATTCGTAATGCTTTGTAGGGATCCGGAGGCATTGAGGGATTGACGGGTATTCATCTGGGTTGATATCTTGTATACTTTGGACCACACTTTTGATGGACAAGTCTGCTGCCAAGCTTTCGATGATATTCTCAGTGCTAGAAATTCGGGTGGCCTGGTACTTCGACTTTTTGACGCGTGATAGAACAGCGGGAGAGCTCGAAGTAACATCTGCCATATGAAGTACAGGCTCGGCTCCACGGACGTGTATCATACCTTTCCAGGGCCATGCTGACTCAACAGCGCCAGGAAACTTGACGACTTTGGTAGTGCTTCCAAAACCAGAGAACGGCATTGAAGGCTTCTTGGGAGCGGTTTCTTTCGTAGGAGAAGTAGGCCGTGCCCTAGGTTGAATTGCCGACTCTTGGTGTCCTGTGAGATCGATGATGCTAGTATCGTTTGTCGTCGGCTTCTCGAGACTTTGGAACTTCTGGGTGGGCTTTCCTAAGAACAATGGATGAACGGGTTTCGGAGGCCCAGGATTGGTTTTAGAAAGTTTCGATTTTGCTAGAGCCGCTGCCTTTTCCTTCGGTGTTTTGTATGGACTCCTTAGTATTTGTTCGATTTTCTGTCCAATGCTTGATGGAAGGGAGTGCCCCTCGCCATAGTGAATCGTCAGGAGCATGCGTTTAGGGCGTCTTCCACGAGTTGCTTTGGCTATTGGCTTATCTAGCTCCACGGCTGGGGCAGGTTTCCTTGGTGGTGGAGAACCGATTGTGCCTGTTTTGGAATTAAACCGCAGTACCTTCGTAGGTTTGGCAGGGCCCAAGTCAGCTGCTGGCTTTGTGACGTATGGTTCCTCCCGGGCATCAGATGGGGCAATGTGTGGGAAGCTCTGCCAGCCATGCACAGGGTTTGAGGTTTCGTTCTTTGTGGGTACAGATGGCTCTACAGGTGTATCGTCGTCGTCGATATAGATGATCCCGGTTGCTGGCGTTGCATTCGACTCTTGCCTTGGCCCAGAAAGGGCGTTGCTCTCATGGTCCGCCCCATTTGACTTCATCATCTCCCTATCCGGTTGTGATATTCGTGCCAGTGCATCCTGAGCGGGTGGAGGCATGTTTTGTGATCCTCGCCCACTTCCATCCGTAAAATGAAGCCCTTCTTCGGTGCTCAACCCTACCACTCCTGCGGTTGTCGAGATTTCCTTGCCATCTGGGGATGCAGTTTTCCTTCTCTTTCTCCTCCCATTATTTGGATCAACATCGAGCAGGTCTGCATGGTTCTTTTCGTTTGGCGCTGTGGGTGTCGGGTCTAGCTCTCCAGAAGCGAAGGACCCTGCCTGCTTTGTCCTCTTTCCTGACCTGCCTGAAGTTTTCTTCTTCGTCCTACCTTCTGGTTTTTTATCAAGGGCATTCGGAGTTTCTGATGCTGCCTTGTCTCGTGGTAGGGGCTTTGGTTCTGTGTCGCAGATTGGTTAGCTTAGGAGCAGTTGCAGTTTGAATTAAGACTATTATTTTTGAACATACTGGATCCTTTGTCAAACAGAGGATACATCGTAGGCTTCTGCTCCTCGTTCAACTCCCCCATACTTCTCTCGACTAGTATTGACATCCGGAGTCAGTCGAATCGACAAGCAAAACGCGTGCTTCACACGTGGGCATCCATGGGCAAAGCGTTTCTCCCCAGGATCAATGGATAATTAGGGTGGCCTTTCGAAGTAGGCAAAAGCTAGGAAGAGATTGGTCTATGGCGAGTAATTGAGTCGTGGAGTTTTCCAGAGTGAGAACGAGATGAGGAGCGCAGACTTCGTTGTCTTTGTAAATGGTCATTGAGGAGCCGCGTCTGGCCGACGCGTCAATTAAAAATGCGCACTTGCCGAACTCGAGGTCACCGTACCTAGCCTTCTGAACCCCTGCAATCAAAATGTGAACTTTTTGATCTCCGAAATCTTTTTTGATAGACCGCTGGCCCAGCTGTGGTTGTCAACAAACAACACCTCCAGTTCACCACAACGTTCCGCCATGTCGTCGCGATTCGTCTTGCAGAAACCCTATGTGGTCGCTACTCTGCCTCAACCCATTGACCACTCAAAAGGTCAATATGCGGTGTCTGAGGTGTATGGAGGGGCGCCTGGCGCAAAGAAGAGGAAAAGATCCGAATTGGCTGTGGGAATCGATGGAGAGGGAGTAAATCTATACGATGTATGTTGTATGCGACCTGCGTGAGGATTGTATCTAATCTTCGTAGATCTCTTCTTCAAGGCTCATTACTTCCTACGCGCTTCCCCCGCAATCCTCCTTCACCTGCCCTCCAAGCTCCCTCCGAACTCGAATCTCGAAAAGCAAAGTTGAACGCAGAACATACGTCTCAACTAGAGGATCCCAACCCGGCCTTACGCTATTCCATGAGTTAACAAACGGCTTCGAGCCTGTAACCTCCTCGACGAAGACTTCTAAGCTACGGAACTCTGAAAATCCAGTTATTTATTTGGGAACGATCACAGCTACAAGGTCATCTGGGGTCTCAGAAAACACCACAGATGTTCTTGCTGTAAAGGAGGACGGCGAGGTGCAATGTTACGATGGCGATACGCTCGAGGAGAAGTGGACATCTCCTGCTGCTGCCCTCTCGCGCGATGCAGCAATTCCAGTCAAGAACCTAAGGGTGGAATTCGCCCAACTCACAAACGCTTTCTCGGCAAGCCAAGGAATACTCAAAGGCCGACAAGACCTTCTTACCCTTTTCCCTCAGGAAGTGGTGGAAGATGGGTTCAATCCAGAGATTCTGGTTCTGATCGCCTGGTCCGGCGAAACAGAGAGCAGAACTCTATACGTCCTTAATTTGCCGAGGCGGTCCACTGCGTATGTGAAAGGCATGAAGTATTCAGTTGAATCTCTGCTGGCAGCGGAGATACCTTCCAGGGGATTGAACGCAGCTACCAAGCCATCATTCAACCTCCAAGTTTCTGTTGGGGTTTTGCAACAACTGCATGGCGATGCCTTGACGACCTTCGATCTGAGCGACACTCTACCAAAGCAGCAAAGCAAAATTGTGTCTGCCGAGGCTCAATCCTTCCTTCGTCTATCGAATACCGCTGTCATGGTTTCTTCGAAACATTCCATAACTGTGTTTAACCCCAAATACCAGTCAAGGTTGGCAGTCGTTGGATTGGATGTTGCTTCTGATGACTCTCTCAAACGAAAACGCAACGGCAACGAACCGACGGAGGGAGGACCAAGTCATGTTTGCAAGTTCGTATCGTACTTCCCAAAGCTTGGTGCAGCAGTGGCCATCATCGACAATGACCTTGTCGGCATCCAAATTGAAGCACAAAAGGATCGTCATGGCCGACCACGTACCGCAGGGCTATTGATAGATTCTCTGGGCCGCGCAGCAAAAGATCAGTCGCGGGCTGGGAGAGATGAGGCTGTCAATCCAAAGAAGTCAAAATTGGGTGGAATGGTTACTTTGGACTCATTTCTACCAGGCTCGATCGGTCTTGGTCAGCCCTGGGCGGAGAAGATTGTTGGATTAGAAGAATTGTTTGCGAGGGGAGATTGCGATGAATCCAAATTCGACGAGAAGATCGAGACACACTTTGGTGCAGACTGGACCGAACAGACAAAAGCCTCAGAGACAGAAGGATTGGATGCCATGGATATTTCTACGAACGGAGATGTTGCCAATAAAACAACTACTAAACGCAGGTTTCCAGCTTCAGATGTCGACCGCCGATGGGTATTGTATTCCCTGGGCAAGATCTTTACGTGGGCTGCGAGCGAAGATGGAGATGAGCCTAAACTATCTATCTCATTCTACCCGCTCAACACCTTCATGTGGTTGACCTCAAACGGATACATGACTGTTGCGAATATCGAAGCTGCTCTAAGAGCCAATGGAACATCAGTTATTTCAATTCCAGCGGGACAACTCGTCAAGACCCTGCTCGAAATCGACCCCGACATGGATCTCCTATATGCTGTGGTCGCAAAGAACTACCTAGCGGCCCCAGAGCTTCTTCATGCAATCCGGAAGTTGATGGAGAGCCTCGGCTTGTTGGGCGAAAATCCGGGTTCGAAACAGGGCCTACTTACCAACGGAGCTGATGCCGAAACAGCAAATGTAGACATTGAAGAGCAGGTTGCAGAAGCGGAAAAAGACCTTGAGATTGCGGAGTACCAGCTCGGCCCAGGGTCAGGCACTCGTGGTGCAGCTCTGAGCTTGGCCTTGTCCAAACTTTATAGCTGTCCAAGCGAAGATATCACAATCGCACTTCAGACAATATTCACCAGTCAGGAGATCGTCTGCTTGATCTATCTCTTCAGATTCGAGCTTGCACGTGGAGGATGGACAACGAGATATACCGACAGTCTCGAACAGCTGGAGATGGTGGACGAAGATGCCGATATCCAGGATAATGCAATCATAGTTATTGCCAGTCTGCTCAACAACTGCATAGATGCGGTCGGTACGGTGGGATGGTTGTCTGGTGAAGCCAGATTGGCGGATGACGACCTATTCGAAGCTGAGGAGTTGATCGCAAGCCTGAAGCTGGAAGTCAGTGCAGCATTGGAAGGCATCGAGGAAGCTGTGTGCCTCAGGAGTGTGCTTTCAGAACTGGTCAGCTACGCCAATTCGTTTCAAAAATCCCTACCTCCACAGCCCAAGGATCCGAAGAAAGGAAGCGATGCTCCTGTCGTCCTCCCGTCTGATGATCAAGATATCCGGGCATTGCCCATTTCGTTGAAGGCTGAGAAGCAGATCTCACTTCTGAAGATCGGCGCAGGAGGAGCAGTCCACAAGCGAACGGCGCGAGATATCGGATTCCTCAAAAGTCAGAAGGTCGGAAAGTATTGTCGGGAGAGGATTGTCCTGTGAAATTCGGTTAAAGATCACTCTATAATGAAAAAGTCATTCCTCGATTGTTGTCGCCACCAAATGCAATGTTTTCTTGGCACGATCCCCAAACGCCGCACCCATATTGAAGATCAATCTGCTCACAGTTTTCTTGCCACTCTATTTGCAATCTCGTGTTCTTGCTCGCACAAATTGGTTCTCTTTCAAATTTTCTCTCCCTTTTCCCTCCCAACATCCAACTATCCTTTTAGATGCCGTCTCTCCCAAAAGCTTGTCCACATTCCCGGGCCCGTCAATGTTCTAGTCGCAGTCTTTTCGGGTAGAAGCATCCTCTTAAACTCTCCAGATATCCTCAGCCCAATCAACAACCATTTGTCCTCTCACAGAAAATTCTTCTAGCCACTCTCATCTGCAGTAGTGTCATGCAGCACTCCCAATCACTTTCCCCCCGTCTAGCGATCCTATCAGCCCATCCCAACGATCGCCTAGCGAGGCTGAGGCTATCTCCACCGAGTAGCTGCGCCACTGAGTTCGTGACACAGGCTGATCAACATCCCCCAATGAAAATAACGGGCACTACCAGCCCTGCACGGGCTTGACCACACCATCCTGGACTGCGGTATGAGTTACCCCGCCGCTACACCCACCAGCCGGCCCTCCCTTGCTTCTGCCAGCGCGCTATCTCGACGTCACTGCTTCTTGTCATTGCTACCTATTCTTCATCTACAGCCTTGCTTCCATCTCTCCTTTCCCATCTCCTGCGACAGCCCTGGGGTATTATCTTCTTATTCTTGCGTTCGCCTTGTTTACCTGCCAAGTACCTATATACCCTGGCTATCCGCTCCTAGGACAAGGCATCCAGATCACTTTCGCGGGGTCCGAAGCCTGTTCACATAAAAACCTACGACAAAGTGGGATCACCAAAACCAGCGAAACTACTGATCATGAGTGTTGTATAATATATCCGATTCTTACGAAGAGAGAAGTCTAAGCTGGTCTTGTTTGTACAAAGGACGGGCCAGGATGAGTTTCGGCGCATCACCCTCGGATATTATAATTGTTGTTACTTTCTGCAAAGCGTTATATCGCAAGTGCAGAGATGCGGGAGGGGAATATGATGAGATCAGTCGGGAGGTTAGAGGTGTGCGCTCTATTTTCTTTGCGATTATAAATTCCTCCCTTCATGCATGTAGTTTTAGAACTGATACTCTCCACAAACTTCCCCCTCGAGCATTGTCTGACAACACTAGGTCTCCACACAGTCCTTCGACATCTAAAATACGAAGTCGAAGCCCCCGAATCACTCCTGAATCGTGACCAATCAATATGGGGCCGTCAGCTTGCACCTATAATCGGAGACTGCGATTTCACGCTTCGCCAACTCGATGGCCTCCTCCAGAAATACGGCCGTCTCTCAAGCGCCAGTTCCTCTCCAAGCAGCCCTCGAATATTATGGGATAAAGTTCGATTCGGAAGCAATGAGATGGATACACTAGGCACGATACGCGTGAAGCTCATAAGTCACAAAACGAGCTTGACATTATTCTTGGACACGATACAGTTACACGAGTCCGGAAAGATGGCGCAGGTGTTGGATAACCAAGGAGGTCAACTGGATGTTATTCTTGACAAAGTTGATGGGATTGCGAAGAGGATGGCGCCACCACGACGAGATGGAAGTGTTTTAACGAGCTATGAGGATGATGATAGGGAGGTCTGGAAGCAATTTCGCAGGGAATTGATCTCAGAAGGGTTTTCAAGTGATGTGCTTCAGCAACATAAGGTATGGTCTTTCCTAATCAAAATGAATATAATGCTGATATCGAGTTTCTAGGATGTTCTCCGAGCATATATTCGAGAGATTGACCAAAAGGGTTTACTGGATGATGTCTCACCCAATCCACATACACCTCCTCATACCGCGGGAGTCAATCCAGAGCGTTGGTTGGATGCCGTCCGAACTGGATCATCTATTGATGCACCACCATCTTTCAGTTCCATTGGCGCAGCTACTGATGACAGTACCGCGAAAGAGATGGTCATCCGGGAAGAGAACATGAAATTTCCTCAATCGATCAAAACGGAGCGACGGAAGGCGGGAACCCGAACAGAGGAGGGCAGTCGTGAACTGCCAAAACAACTGTAAACACAATCGAAATGATCATTGAAGTCAATGCTAAAACTACACAGGGATCCCAACAGTCCCCGAGATAGGCGAGCAAGTGGCACCAGCCAGAGACGCCCATCCCCAGTCCCCCGCCTAGTCACTTCATCCGATGAAAAGGATGTGAAAGAGATACAGTATTACAATACCAGCGGCTCAGACTCCGATACCGACAGCGAAACTTCCTCCAAACGTCCGGAAATGGGTCTTGTGATACGAACCACCGACCTGCTGGCAGCCAGCCAGGCTCTCACTTTACGGCCTATCTCGCCATCGAGCTATAGAAGCAGTCGTGGTTCATTTGGTGATGATGACGCCGTGCGTTCCATGGCGCAACGACAGAGAAAGTCAATAGAGTTTGGCACCTCTCCATCTGGATCAGGCGCGATGGTCATCTCCATACCCCCGTCTTCGAATCCAAGGACATCAATTGACAGCCTAGCTACAAGTCCAAGGCCGAATGTTCCCATCAAGCTTGCTCCTGATGAGCATGGTAACGAAATAGCTCCCGATGCGAAATGGACTAAGATCAACCGGCGGCTGGTGTCCCCTGAAGTTCTGCATCAAGATGGAAGACGCTATGAAGCGTAAGTTTCCATTCAACTATCTAAGAGACATTAACTTACACATCTGAAACAGTCGTCCGGATTTCGTAGCTGTTCTTGGCGTCCTCAGTAGAGCTGAAATTGAATCTTTAGCTGCACGCTCTCACGCTCTCCGTCAAGCCCGACACAAACAACACCAACGCACACAATCAACACCTCAACCACCAAGTTCCAACCAAGCACCGCCCCAACCACCACGTCCGACAACCCTTCCCATCCCAGTCCCCATCCCCATGCCGATCCCCTCCTTCTCCACCTCTCCTCGTGTTTCCTTCTCACACCAGAACCGCAATGGACGAGACACACCATCCTCGTCTTCCCCGTCCGATTCAGAAGATTCAGATGATCATTTCCGAGATCGAGGTACTGGGGGCAAGAGACGACCGAAACCACCGAGGAGTTACGCAAGTAGCAATGCAGGTGTTCCTGTATCCGGCTATCCAAATCAATACGGCTCGCCTCTACCACCAAGCCCGCTCTGGAGTCAAGGCAGTCGAGATGGCTGGAACGGTCCATCCTCGCACAATGAGAAGGGATATAATGGAGAGAAGAGTCGAGATCGAGACCGAGACCGAGACCGAGAAAGAGAGCGAGATCGAGATCGAGATCGCGAAAGGGACCACGAGCGTGAACATGATAAACGAGAGAGGGAGCACGAACGGAGAGAAAGAGGGGGTGAAAGAGAGAGGGAAAGGAGACGACATCCATCGACGTGTAAATCATCAAGACCCAATGAGCGAGGTCAGCAGAGAGATCGTCCGCCGCCAACGGTGCAGAAGGGTAGTCGATGGAAGGAACATATGACAGCTGCGGGTATAGGCGGTGCGGCTGCGAGTTTGATTAATGTTTTGACCGAGGCGGCGGAGGGGCTATGATCGCCGTTCCTGTTTGGAGGCGTGCATTTACTCTTCCTATGCGTTTCTAGGGGATGTGTTCTTTTCATGATGATGAAGGTTTTTGACGCTATGAATTATGAGCTATGTCTTTGTCTGGGTAGGAACATTCATAGCGAGCGACCCTTGGTAACTGTTGTTTCGATATCACATAAGTAGGACAGGAAGCTCAAACAGTGAGCGCTAGGAAACTTTGTGTAGGATAAGATATATAATAGCTGGATTGAGGAGAGGGCAAATAAAATACGGTATTGCAAAACTTTCAGAGACTATTTTACTGCTAGAGCAGCTGGACGATTTTACCTTCCTATCAATGTTCTTTCTTTCCTATCTTAGGCTCGGGATACTTGGAGACAGGAAGATTAAGGCCTGAAATACCACAACAGCCAGGCAGCTGGGCAATTAAATAAGAAGGGAACACAACAACGCTTTGGAGCAGCTTTATTGTGCATCCATTTGATATTCTATGCTAAACGCCACAAACCCAAAGATCCCGCTTTTCCAATTCCATATCCGTCCTTACTTACAAATACCCACCCAAGATTATACAATATCTAAACTCTATTCTAACAGACAAACCAAAATTCGCCGATGCAATGCGCAAAACTCATCTCTTCCACACCATTGCCCATGCCCATCCTCTTCGTTCATCTCTTTCCTCGCGAGTCAAGAATCTATTTCTTCCCCAGCTTCGCCCTCAACTTAGCTCCAAAATAAAAGAAACAATAAGGAATCAACACCATCGCCAATCCAATGAACGCCAACAACCACGAAGCCCACTGCAAACCCAAACGGTTATACATCTGCGTAGTAAACAACGGGAACGCTGCACCACCGCCCGATCTCAGGAAAACCTTCGCCGCCAACGCCGACGCCGCGAACTTCTGATAAGAATCGATGATGTAATTATTAACAGAATAATAACAAAGGACCATGCCGAAACCAAAGGCGATTCCAGATGATGCGGGACCAACCCAGATGATGCCTTTGTATGAAGTGGCGCCGAGGATGAACAGGGAGACGGGGATGAAAGGCGAGCCGATCAGAGCACCGATGAGTCGATCTTCGGGGGTTGGAGCGCGCGTGTGGCAGATACTGCGAAATTGCTTTTCGATGAAGGGGGTTGCGATGAGTGCGAAGCCGGCGCCGATCAAGATCGGGATGAACATGAGACCGACCTGTCCGTCGTTGTAATGATACAGCTTTGTGAAGATGACGGGGTAGGCGAAGAAGAAGGCGTACAGCATGGCGTAGATGAGGACGATATACATGCACATGAGATCGAGGACGGGTTCGGTGAGGATCATGGTGATGGGTCGGATGAGACTGGTGCGGATAATGTCGTGGAGGGTGAGTTTGACTTTCTCTTGCTCGGTTATGATGTTGGGATTGTTCAACTCGACGCGGAGTTTTGCGGCGCGGCGTTTGAGGATGACGGGTGCATAGGTCTCGGGAATCATTCCAACGACTATCAAAACTACTCCTGCGAAGGCCATGTTGACCCAGAAGAATAGATCTAGACGGCCCGTGCCGACATTGATCCATCCACATACGATGGGACCTAGAACTGGGCCACAGTATGGTGCTGCTGCGAAGTATGCGATGGCCGTTCCTCTTTCTTCGATATTCCTAATCCGGATATTAGTATACACTTTCACAGAAGTATCAAGTCGAGCAAAAAAAGACGTACCATATGTCTGCAATTGTGCCGCCGGCCAGTGAGAGACCTGAACTGGAGAAAACGCCGCAAAGGAATCTGCAGACGAGCAGGCCGCCAATATTGGGAGAAAGTGCGCATGGGATGTTGAAGATGACATAGAGCGACAGTGAAATGATATATACAGGTCGACGACCGATGATTTCGGATAGCGGGGACCAGAGAAGAGGACCGACAGCAAAACCGCAAACCATGATCGAGCAAGTGAGGATGGCGACTTCGAGAGAAACATCGTATTTGTCCTCGATCAATCCAAGACCGCCGGTAACAATAGCCGAACCATAGGCAACGCAAACCACAAGCATCGAGACAACCATCGTGACGTACCAGCGATATAGGTTCGACCAATTCTGTGGGTTCTCGGAGTCTGCGAACGTGAAAGTGACGAACTCATGTTGCTCGGATCCCTTTTCCAGATCTCCTTCACTCCCGCTCTCTCCAGCTGGGAGTTTATGTCGTTGTCCATTTGTTCTTGACCGGATGGTTGCTCTTGTTCGTATTTGTTCGAGGGCTTCTTCGGGTACGAATCCAGTTGCTGTCTCGAGGGTGTATTCTTCAGGAAACACAGGATCATCCTCGCGTCCTACATCCGGGTAATTGAAATCGAGGGGAGGTATGTTTTCCGTTACGCCAAGCGACGTAAGTGTTTGTCGTGTTTCGGATCTTGTGAGGTTGTTTGTGTATTGGCGTTCGATAGGAGCCTCAGGGGAGGATGACTGTGTATTTGAGGACATGATGATTGGTGCAGGAGCTCAAAGCCAATCGAGTATAAAAGAGAAACTCGATCAATTGAAGCTTGTTTCGGACGATGAGAGGCGAAATTGATTAACTGATGGTTTTTGCAGGCGCACAATGTTGACTGTTTAAAAATCCATTCCCATCCGGCCATCGCCTCCTTAAATACAATCCGTCAAATGTTCCAATTCACAGATATCTCTCACCTCCCGCCCACAATTACGAGGGATTAATCCACCATGCCGAGATGCACGAGGCTGAGAAGGCGTTGAAGAGGTAAGGTACCTCCGTACAAGACCTCGATTTGCGCATTCGAGACAAATGATGTCAGTGTTGCTGCACGGTAAGCGACTTGGCGGAGAGTTCTGGCGTGCAGCATGTCGCCGCACCACCCGATGACTCGCCGCTCCTTCGCTCATTTTTTCCGCTCTACGAAGTATCTCCGAGAAAAGTATCATTACCATCCGAGGGAAAAGGAAGGTCTTCATCCCTTGTGTAGACTTGATGCTCATGGTTTGGTAAAGTTATCGCTCTCGGTCGCCATGGTATGATATGGTGTCGATGCTGTCTAGTTCAGGGGGCAGAGATTCAAACAGTGCGCCAAGCCGAATCAGGTGCAGTAAGCTATATTCATCTACGAAAAGGAAGAAACGTAGGTAAGTACCTGGGCAAGTAGCTTCAATCTCATTGCATTTTTGTTGGAAAAATAGAAGATAACAAAGCTTGCTTACTAACTGATCGAAGAGATTGTGGCATCATCGTTTCGAGTGCTATTTACCCAGGTAGGTAACCTCATAAGTATTCCTCGCGAATCTGGATGAAGGGTGTTGACTAAGTTAGCAACGGTTCAATGACCCCAACAGAAATAACAGAGAGAGGACGTGAGGCAATTGTACGTAGCTGCAGCGAGTTCGTAGTTTGTATATCAACTATGGTCGAAATATAATAGGGTATGATTTTACCTGGATGAGTTCATAGGCAAGGTGCCGAAGAACCTTAAGAAGATTGACAGAAGTGGTGGGGTGCAAGGTGGTTTCAATCGAGTTATGTGGATAGGGAGACTGGCGGATCTCAAAGAAATGGGAAAGGGGACCTTTGAGTCGACCAAACTTTTCGACTTGAGGGTGCTAGGTCTTCCACGACAACTCAGAAGTATAATTAATTCTAGGATGAGGCTCAAATTTCTTGAGTGGTCAGGACCAACAATCGGCTCCTTTGTACAGTACCCTTCCATGTAATTCAGAACTTTATTCAGCATACTCAGCCTGTTCGTATCGTGCACAGATAACACGGCGTGCGATTGATCAGACCTGCCGAATTCACTATGTTCGCCCACGCCTCTCGAGCTGTCCTCTCTTTCCTCTTGCTCGCTACTGCTGTCACGGCATCACCAGTCGCCATGGCCAGCCTCGAAGAACGCCAAGGCTCATGCCTCAGCGGACTTGCTAGCCCCGCTAGATCCAACAACATTGGACGCGTTAGCATCCAACGAAACATCGACCAGAGAACCGATGGAGCCTTGCTCATGAACAATTTCGTCACTGTTCATGTTATACCTGCCGAAGATATAGCCACGACTCGGCGAATGACGGTCGAGGTTAGCAACAGCGGGAGCTCAAGTAACACAGTCCTTCTCAACAACTATGTCAACACTCTTTTTGAGTCCCAACCCTGCGAGCATATTCGAATTGATATCGGGCCACGTAATGTCTCGGGCGGTACCATCACCAACTCTCATGTTACTGGTTGTGTCCAACTACCACGTCCTGATGGAACATGGTATGTCCAGCTTGAAAGATAGAGCGGCTTCCAAATCAAAGTGGTACAAACGACAATCATAAGCAGGGTCTGATGGATTCGTGGGCTAGCTTCAGCCTAGTTTTTGGTATCATTTTGTGGTAGCGGCAGATAATGGGCAAGGTGGTGTTGGTGAGCTGGGTGTCAATTTTGAATATACTTTTTGGACATGAGTGAGGAGTGTCACAAGACCCTGGTGTGGCGATGCCTATAACAACGGCTTTTGATCCCAACATTTCGGGTTCAGAACCACACATTCTATGATTGCCGGTCATATATCTAGGCGTTGATAATATCAATCTTTTGAAGATTTATTATATGCAAATTCCATCACCGTGATACTTGTCCCTTGCATTTGGAATCGCGCCTAGCGCAACAATACTGTGATCTAGACGACTTTGAAAATATCGATTACTTTAATCTACACTGGTACTCCCTTTGACCTTTTTAGACAATGCTCCTGGGTGGCAAGACCAGTGATCTAAATTCTGTTCATTAATTCGGAGATGCTACCTTAGTGAGGCATACGGGGCTTACATATCTCTCAATGACGGGGTAAAGGGTAACAGAAGCTGAAATATTAGGTTTTAAAGTTGACTTGGCGTATGCTTGCGATGGTGGTGGACGAAGCGAGACAGTCCGGCGATGAATCGGAAAATCCCCCTTGATGAAGCTTTTTTTATTTCATCTTTTTTTTTTTGGCTGGGGTGGTTGCCGTGTGCCGAAAAATGCTGACTCCGAGTTTGCAGATGCCGACTTTGTCCGAAGCTCCGAGATAGGGGAAGAAAGGGAAGCGAGCCGAGGTTCAGCTAGAGTCATAGTAAAAATATCGAGAAATGCAACTCATACTGCTGCATTTATCTGCAAATTGATTCGGGCGTAGGAGTCTGTGCTGAAAAAAATGGCTGTGGTGAAGTTGCAGTGCGAAGGGTGAGTAAGCGAGCTTGTGGAAGCTTTACTTAAGCTTTGACGACGAACCACTAATTTCCAAACTAAGCGCACTGAGATTTTCTGAACTCAGACATGCATGAAATTTGGAGTACAGATTTGTTGTCGTGCTTACCACCTTCCGAGGCTTTCATAAACAATGCCGTGGCTGCTCTCAGGATATTAATACTTCGGGACCTTAGATCCTGAAGCGAGAGCCTGTTTGGATTTTAGGAGGAAACAAGAGCTAAGCGAAATGTCAACAAAGCTAAAATTATTGGAAGCGGGGATGATGGTTTCTTGGAGCACAAATCAGAGAGGCAGAGAAGATCTGACAGGACAAGATTAGAAATTCTTCATAAGGTGTTGAATTATATACAAAGAATTGGCTTTAATAAAATCATGCTGGTGATCTCTCCAAGCTTCATCGTTTCCATCGCAAGCCCGCTGCACAGCGTCTATGTCCAGTTCCAACCAAGAGGCCCCCGTTCAATAACAGCAACATCTACTTACAGCCCAATGCAAATGTAGTAATCGAGCCACACAGAGCAAGCTGACCCAACCTGAGTGTTCCATGCAATGATGTTCGCCTTGGTGACACCTGTCTTGCCGACAATGACATCGCAAGTATCACCCGAGACCACTTTGTAGAATCTTCTACAGTTTGTCACCATTCCAGGCATTGTTGGAGTGGGAGTCGCAATCCCATTGCCGGCCGTGGTGGTAGTTGTTTTCAGCGTCGTGGTTGCAATGACGCCAGTCTTGGCATGAACACAAACATAGACCTCTCCCCACATGCCGCTACAATCCGCTTTCACCCCGCTGTTCCAAGCAAAGAATTGAGCCAATGATAAACTATTCTGACTAAGAATGGCGCTGCAGGATGTTCCTGTTGGAACGAATTGAAATTTGTCGCAGCTATCAATCATGCCTGGCTGTGTTGGAGTCGGCGTTGCGATGCCGCCTGCGGTTGTGGTGCTGGTTCGACTACTCGTAGTGGCTGCTCCAATGATGCCAACACAAATATAAACGTTTGACCAAAGGCCAGAGCAGTCGGCCTTGACTCCACTATTCCACGCGAATAGCTGTGCTACCGTGATAGTGTACTGGCTCAGGATCGCGGAGCAAGTGCTTCCCTCCGCGACGAAATGAAACTTGTTGCAATTGCTGACTATTGAAGGTGGTTGTGTGGGAGATGGCGTCACGATACCATTGGCTGGAGTTGTAGTAGATGGCGTTGATGTAGTAGTTGTTGATGTTCCCGGGACACCGACGCAGACGTAAACCTCTGCCCAAAGACCAGAACAATCTGCTTTGACTCCACTATTCCAAGCAAAGAGCTGTGCAATAGTGATGCCATTTACACTCAGGACTTGGCTGCAACTGGTGCCCGAAGCGACGAAGTAAAATTTGTTGCAGCCACCGATGGGTCCTGGAGGCTGGACTGGAGTTGGAGTTGGAATGCCAGTAGCAGAAGTTATTGTGCTGCTGGTTGTGGTTACAGTGGGAGGGATCGAAAAGTTCTCTTCCACGCAGTAGGAAATTCCAGATTGAATTTTGCAGTTTGATGCAAGTGATGGATTCTATTTACATCAATGAGTGATACACTTTCTCGAAAGGTAGGTTTGACTTACGTAGCGGTATAGTTGTTGTAAAGTGATGCCGTTTGCATCAGCGAGGGTGGCACATGTATCTCCACTGGTACCAACTTGCCAATTGGTACAGTCCAGTATTGTGTCTGCTGGTGCAGTAGTTGGTGGCGGAATAGTGTACTGCGCGAAGGCGAGACAGGGCAAAACAACGGCAACGAAAAACTGTGTGAACCTCATCTTGAATCTGGTGTGTGAGAACACTGCAAATTAAAACGATTAAGAAGTGACAACCTGGCTGGCCTGTACCATTTTTGAGAATTGAAAAGGCAGCAGTTATATGAGGCAAGGGCATTAGATTTCCTGCGCATGTTTCGTGCTCGAATTACCGCCCTGGCTCGCCGGGATTTGCAGACCGAAATCTGCGCCGCAGTTCAGAGAAAAATCAATAGCTTCATGCCGGATAATCTAAAATTTTGTGATGCCAAGTCAAACCACACTCACGATCTTGAGTGCTTGTGTCAGACCGGGTGAAGTGCCCTGGTGCCTCCCTGTGCCTTGTTAATTCTAGCGTGGTCAGCGGGATGTGCGGGTGACTGCAGCATGCCGCCTTAGCGTCCGTGCCGCACTGCACTCCGTATGCTGGCTTAAAGATGCAGGGCTGACTTACAAGGGCAAAATCCCTCCAGCTCGGAGAAAGAATACTCCTTTCATCGACCCGAGCTCGTTTAAAAAAGGGCTGGTCCAGCAGACATCCAGGATGTATGCAAGTATATCGTTGAAATGACGCGAGGTTGAACAGGTTGCCTTATATCTAATCATATCATTTGCAGGGAACAACATCAGCCTACCGTCTGAGATGCTGAACCAAAATTCGAGTACCGATAGTCCTGATTCAGTGCTCGAATCACTTGCCGTATTTACATCATTGCACACTAATTGAACTTCTGAGAGGAAACACACCACTTAAGAGTAAGAAACTGGCATCAGATAACCCCCAAAGTCTGTCTGGGGTAAGATTTGGTACATCAGTATCGAAACATGTCAGAACTAGCGAGTTTGAGGGGCTTTTAAGGCGAGGTAGTCGACTTTCCTGTGCCACTTTCATTGACTTGCTTCTTTCTCGCAGACTTTACCATTAATTAAAAGAAAATGGTAGCTGTGCCTCTCAATAGTATTGTACTACTCATCATGCGTGATGCAATGTCATTCAATCTTTGTCGAGAGGCATGGTTGAGAACCCGAGCCGACTTCGCCCTGCTCGTAATATATGTCCAATTAAAAGCCCTTGAGATCTCTATCATATTCAACCAAGGAGCCTAGAAAGCTGACCTTATTGTCCTGTGACGTGAAATTAAGATTAAGATGGTACGTTCCGCCTTCCTATCTTGAGTACTGCAGCTTCTCCATCCTTGGTCTCGTTTAGCCCATCGGTACCTTGCAGCCACTTTGGATAATTCGATCTTACTTGGGTGATTCAACCCTGCAAGTTCAGGATCTGACGAGCATTCGCATTTTTGTATACTTGGCAATGTGTAGGGGACTCGAATACTAAAGCTACCTAGAAATGGTAAAATCAAGCGAGCTCAATTAATACGGTCATATTTGGAGACCACTACCCAAATACCTCCACAATGGCTCTTAAATTGCGTCCTAAAATTAAAATATGAAAGAAGAAATTAGAATCGAAGAATATCACTATAATCGAAAATTATTGAATTGACTGAAAGAAAGTTAAATTGGGGATCTTGTTCGGGAATATACCGCTAATAATTTAAAACAAGAGGCTCTTATCCTACGTGTATATAAATACTTCCTCTTGTTATAGAAATAGGAATTGATTTTTATAATAATACTGCTGCCTTTGGATATGTTTCACGAAGATTAAATTCACTAACATAGTCTTGCTTGTAAAATATGAAATTTTAATCAAGGAGGGGTAGTCCAGCGGTAAGGATTGCGGAGTTCTTGCCCAGATGGAGATCCCAAGCCAAACCCCAGCAACACACCCTCATTTTCATGGAATTTGGAAAATAGCAGCACTAATCTGACCAACTTCTACCCTGCCAGTTTACAGCTGACAATGAGGGGCAATATTAGATGCCTTGGGAGAAATTCGAGTGAGGCATTTCGATAGGGGCCGACTGGCAAAAGGCCTGCCCTATGTTGAATGAAACTCCGACTACAATCGGGTCACCACAGCATCTGAATCCAAATCAAGGAGCACAAGAATGCATTCATGTATGGGACCATCATTTTCAAGGCTTTTGCTTCCAGTTCTCGTCTTGCTGCAGGGCGCCCACTCGCAAATCCAGATCCTAAATGTCACGACCAATGATTTCCCTATGTTAACGTCAACATGCCTGGCAGTACTGAATCAAGCCGTGGCCTGTGATCAAGCCGTAGCTTGGGCAGGTCGTGGAAGATTTGAGGACGATGCGACACTCACTGCACTTTGCACGACGGCTTGTACAACAGCACTTACAACATGGCATCGAAGGATTACTGGGGCTTGCACGACGAGATTCAACGATGGTGCTGGATTTTTGCTGCTTCCACAGATTTGGTCGGAGCAATACCTCGAGGAGTACAATTTGGTATGCCTACAACACAAGTAAGTCCACGATCAAAGATTTTGATAGGGTCCCGAAATGACGAAGTATGAAGTGGTTTGTTTTGCAATGCTGTAATCCGAGACAAAGCTGGCATGAATCCAGTCAACCAACTGGCGACAGCAACTCCAGGTAAATCTCTCAAGTTCATAAGGGAGATTTCTGAGTTCTAATATTGTAGCTGCTACTTTGGCTTGTGAGGATTGTGCGATAAAATCGATATCTGCTAAGCTCCAGCTCCAGCTGCAGTCCCAACCAGAGTATGCTGTGGTATATTCGTCTCTGACCTCGTCTTGCAAGAAGACGACATTCACTTTCACTCCTATAGTAACGACAACATATTCGATCGCGTGAGTGGGAATCTGAACCCTACCAGCACTTTCCCTTGATGAAGCTGACCCTGATATAGAGCAACGGGTGCGATTCCTTCAGGCCAGCCCACAGGGCCTACAGCGGTTCCAACAAATCAACCCTGCGTTGGGACTTCGTACACCATCAGAGCTACGGATACTTGTAAATCAATTTCCAAAGCTAACGGCATAAGCACTGAATGGATGCTTCGAACTAATAACCTTGCCCCTTATTGTTCGCAATTTCCAGCTGCTGGGAAGTCTGTCTGCATTGACACCAATCATAAGTGCAAGACTTACACTGTCAAGGCTGGAGATACGTGCGGAACGATTGGTGATGCAGTACTTCCTGCTCTGACATGGACGCAAGTCATGATCTGGAACCCAGAACTCGGCCCAGGATGTGCTAAATTACCAAGTTACGTTGGGTATGAGATCTGTATCGAAAGACCTGGAGGGAACTGGGTGGATCCAGAGTCAGTCATCCCCTCCAACTATCTACTTGATAGCTAAAAAGTCTTCAAATAGACCGAGTGATGAGCCATCACCGACGACTGTAATCCCAGAGCCGACTCGGACTGGCACGCCAATCCATCTTCTGCCGCAACCTGTATACACAGGATTGGGCAATCACACAGTCTGGACATTTGCGAATGGAACGAGACGTGACTGTCAGCGATACACGACTGGCGCTGAGATGCAGGGCAACAACACTTGTGCCCAGGTAGCCTCTGCGTTTGATGTCCGCTTGGAGGACGAGTAGGTGCTTCCCGAGCTTTGAATGCGTGATATTCATTGCAAGGACTGACTTTTGGCTCCTAGGCTCAAACTGTGGAATCCATCTCTCGCAGCCGCATCTCCATGCGTACTCAATATGACAGAACAGTATTGTGCTCAAGTAACCCTGCATACCGCAGCAAACATCACCCAGTACTGTGTCTTGAAAAACTATGCTCTGCCCGGGGTCAATTTAAAGTCATTCATGGCGGCGATGGGGATTCAACAAGATCAATTCGCTGCCTGGAACCCCACAGTTAAAGCGGATGGAAGTGGATACAAGTCGGGTATGGCATTTGCAACCTCTTTCCTGATAATTTGAGTTTGCTGACATTGGTCCAGGTTACGAATACTGTGTTATGGTACAGCATTTCAGACAGCCAGGGATTGTTTCTACCTGCAATCAGTTTGTTAAGGCGAACAGCACAAATGGCAAGTCCAAAAAAATTGAAGTACAAGCACATACTAACAGAACTCAGCAATGGAACTTCCATGTCAGGATATGGAGACTAAATTTGGACTGAGTCACGCACGATTCGTTGCTTGGAATCCCGCTGTGCTTGATAGTTGTAAGTTTGTGAACTTCGAGTAAGATATTTCTGAATAACTGCTGACTGATGAGTTCCAGGCCGAGGAATGGTTGCTGGATACGACTATTGCGTCTCAATTCCGAATTACAAGCCTGTCTACACCACAACCTCGTCCATATCTGTTGCTTCACCAGACACAACTATCTACTCCGCGCCCACATTCACCCCCTTTTCAAAGACAGCCGGCTAATTTGGGTATTGGAATCCACAAACTAAACCGCTGGAATAAGAATCGATTTTTTGAAGGAAAGGTTTTAAGCCGTGTTGCGTGCTGCGTGGTTGTATCTGTAGTTTACAATAATATCGATGCTTTCTAGTAATTTAAAACTTCATTCAGAGATTGCTGAAAATTCAGTTTTTTAGTTTTTTTTTAGAGCTGAGAGCCAAACCCCATGTTGTATATTGACAGCGCTGCTTTCACAGCATCTGATTTGTAGACGTAACGAGCAGTTTGTTCAAGGCCATGTTCAGGGCCATGTCGCTAAAGTGAGACGCTAAGAACTTAATTTTCGGGCACGTCGAGCGCTGGAAATTCTACCTCATGCCCGAAAAGTCGCTAATCTTGAGTTAACTTTAGGGGCACTTCAGACGTGGTGTCCACCTGACAATCTTGAGAATCGCTCCTTTCTTAATTCATTTTGAAATACACTACACGTAGAAAATACACCCTTTAGAAGTCAACCAAACCAAATTATTCTGATTTCGTTCAACCACGACTTGAAGTCACCCCCACCAGCCACGACATCACCCAAAGTAATCATATCCAGGCTCCTCATAACTGCAGGCTCCAGAGCAAGAGTCTGCTCGTCCCGTTAGTCTCTCCCTCTCTTCTAGCCTGTCTTTCATATCTTCCGGCATAGCTGCGTATTCGGCCTGGAATGATATGTTAGCAGTTTGAACATGGAAAGACGAAGATGAAGTATCTACTGACTTTGAGCTGCTCCGTGAATCTGAGCATCTCCCAAACCTGACGAGTGAAGTTGGTGATTTCCATATCAGGATGGATTACTTGAGGCTCTGTCGCAGTGAGGTTCATCACCCATGGCTTTGGCGGGGGCATATTCTCATCCATCGGCGCATCTCTAGGCGGTAATTGAACGAGAGGGATTTTTCGGGGGTATTCACTGTAGTACAGTGCAATTGTCAAATCGTAGCCAGGACCTCCGCTTGGACTGATGGTGTTGAAACTGTTGATGGTTCCGAATTTGTAGAGCTCCCGAAGCATGGGCAGCTCGTGGGTGAGCCAGATTGAGGGGTTTGCTGGTTTTCCTTGGTAGTCGAATTCTTCCTGATCACCCCCAAAAGAAATGGGGATTGTGCTGGTAGGTACACTCTTGAGGTTGTCAGTCCTAGGCGATTGACATAAGTTAACTTGCATCCAGAAGTTATTTGAGATTGATCAATGCGTTCACAGCGATGCGTCGTGGAGATGTTAGGAACACTCACATGATGTAAACTTTACCACGGCAGGTGTTTGCAAGTGCGGTAGACATCTCTCTGAAATACTGAAGAATATTCACTCCCTGCGTAGCTTTGTCACCGTCTCCCTTCAGTGGGTACAGCCAGCAACATTTATCAAAAAGACAATAATAATTGGTGCTGCGGCAAGTGTTCTTATCCCATTCCCACATCATCTGTAGTCTCTTTTAGTGCGTTTTTAAGAACTGGAGAAGAAGATATCCTACCCAAATACTTCTCATTTTGTTGTTGCAAGCATAGTTAGTAGCAATCTCGCTCAGCTTGTAATCTTCATCAGGAGGAAGGCGGCGTGGTTTGGGCGGGCGTTGACTGTAGAACAGACAAGGTCGTTCATAGCGGATTGGTTGAATTGCCCTTTTGATCATGCTCCGCCAGTCAAAATCTTTCAGCTCCAAGTTTGGATCATTGACTGTGCCTGCGAGTTGGCAAAAGATGCAGTTTGCTTGAAGAGCAGGACCACTTCGTAAATCAGCACAAGCATATTTTGCAACGATCAAGGACCGTCCACCCCCACAACCTCATGAATGGTTCGTCAAATCTCAATATTAGAAATAAATCAACGTACAGCTTTTTGTATGCTCTTTTCTCGAGACTGCGTTCCTGTCGATGGCTTTGGCCAGAGATAGAATTTGGAATGTTGTAAGGAGCCTTTGGAACCTTTTCGGCTCCTCCCCAAAGGTGGGCGACTAGAGCGGGGTCGGACCAAGAGAACTGCTTCTGGAGATTTTCTTGAAGATACTCATCGTTTGGTGGTGTTGGATCAACTTTCTGACCCCCTTCATCTTCCCATTGGGCTCTCAAAATGGCATGTTTTTCAAAGTGAACGTGTTTGCTTTCCACTAGAGAATAAACACTGCAAAACAACACCAAAATCAAAAGGTGCAATCTAGTATTCATCTTCCCCAAAAATTTGTATGAAATCACAACCATCGAATGGATGTATTGTCGACCGAATGTACAAGAGTCAACCTGGAGAATCCGCAAGGAGAGTGATTCGGGATGAGCCCCTCCCTCCATCGCCTGCAAGAATGGGGAACAAAAAGCCGACAATCTCAATCTAAGCCTAGAGGAAGTGATGAACGAGAGTAACAGGCAGCGGCTGACAAGGGCAAATCTTACGAGTGGATGAGCCACGATCCAGAATCACTATCCATCCTTGGAGGACGAGGGGTGGTGGCTTCACGGCCTTAAGCGAGGTCACCTAAACAATAGATTAACTTCCCTGTCAAATCATATCGGCTTATATCTTTTAAATTAACACTTAAAGATAAATAAATACTAAGATCTAAGTACGTTTTAGTCATGAAAGGATTCTTTATAGGAAAAAAACGAGAATATTTTCACTTTTGAGTCTACTCTGTAACACTAGAGCTTGCCTTCAGTTATTTAATATGATATGTTCGAAATTATTATTACTATAAAATGTATGAAGGCCTAAGAATCTATGGATTAATTTGAAGATCTCACAAGTTTTTAGAGTTCGTAATCTACAAGCCGGGTTACTGATCCCAGTACTCGCTATGCTGTTGTTGACAGAACATGTTCAAGCAACAAACTATCTCCCATGCAATGCAACCTGCACAATCACAATCTCCTACAAAATGTGCCACATTGGCACTTGATATTTGCTTGCACATCAGACGAACTTCAGATGGAGTTGCCTGAAATGGTGATGACCCCGATTGCGAATGCGAAATGCCAAGTTCCGGATAAATATACCCCAGGAAGCCCCTTTGCATTGCGCCTCTCCTTGAACAACCATAATCAATCCCAGACTGTTTCCATAGGTCAGCGCGTAACCATAATTTTTCAAGCATCCGGGGGATCTCGACCCTGCATCCTCTATCCATGTCGTGCGATTTCCCGCACTTGCATGCGGCACTTTGGATGCAGGCACCTTGTTCAGTCAGTCTACGATTATTGTTCTTCTTGGCATCGGGATGCTATGCAACTGGCTGCTTTTACGACAATATTCAGACTGTCATTCATTTCCTATCAGATATGTCTTCACACCCTCTTTCAACCAAAAGGAGGTTAGTGGATTTCTCCGTCGAATGTTGCTGAGCATACGATCACTAACTACCAAGTCATTTCGCAGCTCTAGGCTAGAGACCTATCTTTGGAGAATTGGGATGAACCTTCGAATCTACCCTTGACTTATTCTTTTCCAATTTTCATCACTGTTTTGATACTGGCCTTCAGCTTCAGAATCTTGTCTGGGTGTGCTTTGAGCTCGCCATGATGCAATTTTCATTTCCTTTTCAAGCTATCTGGCTTTCATGCCTTTTTGTCTTTCTTTCAGTTTCTGCAGACGGTTTTGAAGACTACTCGGTCTCGAATACCTCTCTCGCGGTTTCCCGTACAGGATCCGGATTCCTGACCCGTCGTCAACTTGAACAAGGCCAATGTGCTGAAGGCCAAGAATGTTGGGATAAATCATGTTGTTCCAAGGGGTGAGCGGTTTTCCACCCCATTTGACGAGAATGAAATTCAGTTACTGATAGTTTACAGTGGATGGGTAATTATCCTCGGGCCCAGCAAAGGGATTACCGTCCTCACTAATGCACATCACAGTGTGGAAGAGATCCAGACTACTGCTCCACTCCGGGCAATTGCATTTCCAATTGTAATGCCAAAGCAGAATGTGGTAAAGGAGCCGAAGTCCCAGGGACAGCCTGTCCACTGAACGTCTGCTGTGGACCATTTGGCTACTGCGGAACTACTGAGAGGTTCTGTACCACGACTGGCGACAAAGTCTGTCAGAGCAACTGCGCTCAACCAACTTCGACAGGGAGAAGCGGGGCAGATATTCGAAAACTGGTTATTGGGTAAGAAAGTAACTGCACTAAATCCAGCGAACCTATCTAACCCCCAAAAGATACCTAGGAGCCTGGCAGATTACCAGAAGAGGCTGTATGTTACTGTTCTCAGCCCCAAGTGGCGTAATTCTCATGATGGAACAGGTGCACAGCGAGATATCGAGCATATTCCTATCGTGAGTTCTGCTTCGAGAGCTGAAAAATGTCCGACATTAACCACGCTCTCAGGATTCACTGACGCATCTCAACGTTGCTTTTGGCTATATCAAACCAAGTACATTTGAGGTTCACATGATGCAAAATGTCGGCACAAATACCCTGCGGCAAATCACAAATTTGAAACAGAAAGCACCAGGTCTCAAGATGTAAGCAGCTACCGTTCAATCCGTTCTCCTCTGCTATAGCTAATAGCTCTTCTCAGTGTACGTAAAATTCTCTTCGTATCTTCAATGCTGCTAATTATTTTGTTTGTCAGTGGATTGCGCTCGGCGGATGGACGTTCTCAGATGTAAGTGGAGCCGAGCCTGCTTAGAAAGTGGTCTTCTAATGTAAATAGAATGGAACAACTACTCAACCCGTCTGGGGTGATCTAGCGAGCACAGCAATCAAACGTGGAATGTTTATCCAGCAACTCCGAAAATTCATGGAACAGTGGGGTTTCGACGGAGTTGATTTGGACTGGGAATATCCTGGCGCAGGGGTAGGTACTATTTGATATATTGATCATTCTAAGCTAAAGTTTGTAGGATCGTGGGGGGAAAAAAGAAGATGGAGACAACTTCGTCTATCTGCTTGAAGAGTGCGTATCGATTGGGGTCACTTCCAGGGTACTCTTGGCATCTAGGAAATTTCACTGACTTCATTTCCATCTAGACTTCGAGAAGACTTTAAACGGAACCCTGCATGGGGTATCTCATGTAAGTTTACGTCGTATGATGACATGAGATTTGGCTGACAAATTCAGTCACGGCGCCAACAAGTTACTGGTAGGTGTCCAATCATTCATGTGGAATAACATAAGTTGACAACGTGATTCCAGGTATCTCAGATGGTTTCCCATAGACCGAATGTATCAGCATGTAGACTGGATCAATCTCATGAGCTATGATTTGTGAGCACATTCAAGGACCGCCAACAGAAAACAATCTGCTGACAGTCACGCTCTAGACATGGAAGCTGGGATTCACCAGAATCCTGGATCGGTAGTTACATTTACGCCCATACTAATTTGACTGAGATCGATGAGGCACTAAAGCTGCTATGGAGAAATGACGTTCCCGCGAATAAAGTCAATTTGGGGATTGGTTTCTATGGAAGGTATGCTTATCAAGATGTCCCAAATGCCTTGAGCCCGTCCACTAACATCACTAAAGATCTTATACTTTGGAGAATAATAACTGTAACACACCTGGATGTCCATTTTCGAGAGCGGGTACTGCTGGTACTTGTACCGTAAGTTGGCGAACATTTCCCTATCATCTGTCTGACAGCACTAAACATCGGTTTGAGTAGGGCGAGCCTGGTATTCTTTCCTTTGCCGAAATTGAGTCCATGAAGAAGATATATGGTTACAAGCCGATTTTCGATGAAAAGACCGCCGTCAAATATTTTTCTTTTGGCGAAGATCAATGGGTCTCATACGATGATGCAGATACACTGAAACTGAAGGTCGATTTTGCACAGAAGCAGGGGTATGCACTCCAAACATTCGGAGTGTAAATCTGGCTAAAATGTGTCATAGTTTGCTTGGATTGTTTGTCTGGGCAGTAGACCTTGATACTTTGGAACATGACGCCCTGAAAGCTCTCCTTGGCGGAAAGCTTGGGATCTTCACTGAGCAAAATGGAATTCGGCCTGGGAGTTTGTTTGATGACTGGGTCCCAGCTGCATCAACGAGATGTGAATGGTCAAGTAAGAGATCCTATCCGGCTCCAGAAAACATTTCTAACTTCTGGAAGAATGCGGATCGAAAGATTGCCCCGTTGGGATGAGGGGAGCTACAGGTTCGTGAATCCCCTCCTTGCGGTAACGTCTAGAAGCAATCCAAGGAATAGAGGAACTACGATATTTTGATGCATTGTTTTGAATTATCGACAGAAGCTAATTTGTTGAAAAAGCCGAGGAGTGGTGTGACAAGCAGGGTGGAGTTGATAAAACTCGGCTGCTGTGCTGCCCAACAAGATCGGTTCCTGACCCAGCCACTTGCGATTGGCAACTTCGTAAGATCTTCTAATCGCAAATGAGGATCATTGAGCTGACATCACAATCACAGCTAGTGGAATTTTCACCGTAGTTTGCCAGGTAAGCATGATCTGGGAGCTGTTCCGGCGATGAACTTTTTCTGGGGACAAAGATTATGATGGCTATGTGCTAACATTCCATCTAGGGGACTTGCCCAGTGGGCAGAATTCCTGTCATAACAAGCACAGATCCATGGTATAAATCTGGTCATATCAATTGTCTTCTAGGTGGTACAGGTAAGAAGCTTTTCGCACCGTGTGAGACGTTCACGACTAACAAATCACAGCTCCATACTGTTGTGATGAGGTAAATAAAGTCCAAACCTCTCTTCGGTTCATCTTTAATGCAGGATTCAGGACAATGAAAGTGGTGACGTAACATGCCATGAGGACAAGGAAAAGTGTATCGAGATCAATTCTGATGGCCAGCCATCCAAACCTGGGGCATGTCCAACAGGTAAAAGCTGAACCCGAATCGCAAAGAATATCATTAACAACGTACAGGATATACATTTTCGACCTATACAAAGGGTGAGACGAGAATTATGAATGAAGGGCAAATCAAGGATGCTAACTTGTACTCCAGGATCTTGTCGATATGGGAAGAATTCATGGCATCCCGTTTGCTGTGACAATGATGCAGTAACCAACGAGTGTAAGTAGCAAGCTCCTTCAATAATCACTGGTCGATCGTTCTGACATGAATAGGTTATTGGACCTCAGGTAATGCTGCACTGTGGTGTGAAGGAGCACAGCATTGCAGTGGCTCTAACGAGGTCATAATCGCCACTGATAAGTATGGAGGAGGAAACAAGGGCTGTAGATACACATTGGGTAGCAATGGGGGCCCAATATGGGAGTGGAAAGATGCAGATCTCAATTGGTGCTGCCCTGCATCAGGGTTCCAACGTGTGAGTCGACCCCCTGGGAATAAGTTTGACTGCCAAAACTTACCCATCATCACAGAGCACTATCAATCTTCCAGTTCCACTGAAGTAAGTCAAGACAGGACATGGAAACTTTGAGGTGCTTAAGCTAATTCTGTATCAGAGATCTATTTCCTACTCCTGGTCCTTCAACCGACAAGCAAAAGTTGGGAATCGAGATGCAGAAAAATAAGGGCAATAATGTGGACCCAAATAAGGATGCCTTCGGGTTCTTCATTCTCTCAGGCAAGTACCCAGACTCTGATAGCTGGCTCAAGATCCCCGCTGCAACTTTTCCCGGGACTTGAGTCCTGACTAACATCACAATCCAGGGCCACCGAATGAGCTCACAACAATGAACAAGCGAGATGGATCTCACTGGGAGCTGTTCAACTGCCCAGACGAAAAGCATGAAGGAACGCATACAGTCCAAGCCGTCTGCACCGATACTTCATCACAAAGCAATTGCCACGATATTTTCCAGGATGGCGTTGCATATACCGTTGTGGAGATGCCTGATGGCTGCGGTCCTGGATCATATGCAATGGCTGTCAGCCTCAAGCGATCCAAGAACTTCACAAAGCTTCCCCATCATCTCGAGAAACGTTCAGGTGTCGATCCTAGAATTTACGACTTCACATTTGACTACGACTTTACTGCTGTCAATAAGAGAGCTTCGACGAGTAAGTCATTGCCCCACACCATAAAGGTGCAGCTTAGGCTGGTTTTCAGCTGCGTATCGAATTCAGGCGGAAATCTCAAATTGGTACCAAGGCATTTTCGTCAACGATTATATACTGATGTTATCCTGCTTTAGATGTTTTGATGCGAATTGATTACAGCGACGATGCAGGTTACTGGGCAGCAGTTGTCGGTAAGGGATCCCTCCAAATTCCAACCTTCGCCTTTCTCACACTGTCATAGCCGCACCTCGTCCGGAAACCAGAAAGCGAGACGAAGAAGAAGTCCATCGAGATCATGGTGGGGACTACAAGAGCTGGATGGAACATACTTGGCACAAGGAGAAGCGAATGGTGGAGCGCGACGAACTGCACGCTCGGTGGTTCTCTGGGAAAGTTTCCGAATGGTTCAAGAAGCAGAAAGATATCTCTATCAACCATAATCTCTTCCGCCATGATATTCATGTAAGAAAACAACTCCTGGTTGTCAATACGAGGAGCTGTGAGCTGATGAAGATCATATAGGACGAAATTGACTGGACATTGATCGACCAAGAAATCGATTGTCTAGATCCTCTCAAAATGCATTTCGAAGCACATGCCATTCTGACTCTTGACGTCAAAGCTTCGGCTGGGGTCACAATGATTGTAATTATACCTCCTGTCTACTAAAAATAAGACCTAATTGACCAACTCAAAGGGAACCCTCGGGAATCTTCAATCTTTTTTCCAATCTCACGTCTGGTTCCGCAGTAAAGGCAACATCGACGTCGAGCTCAAGTTTTCGGCTCTGGCGAGAATGTCCTTCCATACAGGAGAAGTTGAGCTATTTGGTGAATCAAAACTACCCCATTAAAGTTAAACTAGATCAAAATACTAACTTCTGTCAAAGGTGCCCAGAATTTCGGCAGTCCTTTCCGAGTCCCTGGACTCGTGACTATTGGACCGAATTTCCGAATCGTTGCTCAGATATCAGGAGATGCGGTTATTGAATTGTAAGTTTTCTTCAACACGTATACAAATGATTGGTTTGCTCGACTCTGTCCGAACTTCGCTGACTGATTCAGCGAAACTTCTTATAAACTTGATGTCATTGGATGGGATTACTCTCAACGTTATCCGCCGGTAGGCATTACAGCCGACACAGACTCAGTCGATGAAGAGGGACCACCGAAAGAACCAGGCTTCACGGGACCGAAATCCAATCCAATTAAGTGGAATTTGGATGCTAGTGGAGAGATCATCACGAGAATGTAAGCTCTTCCCTCCCCTCCCCTCTTCCTGAAAGGTTATCAGAGGTTAACGAAATGAAGTGTTCCCAAAGTAACTCTAGGTGTTGTCTTTGACAGCGACAAAGTTGCAAATGCAGAGGTGGGTTATCACGTTCCGCACTCGAAGATTTTTCTGACACGCACAGATTGTCCTTGGAGTCGAAGCCTGGGCTCGGCTCTGGGGAACATTGGAATATGGATCAACTAGACAGTTGAACATCTGCTATGGTGCCAATGGCCAGATCGAGTTATTTGCACAAATAGTTGCCCCGTAAGCCTTCCTAGCCAAGTAAGAGAGATTTTGATTGTTAGTTGTTGACCTTTGAGTAGCACCTTGTTCGGTTTCAATCCCAATCGAAGAATCCCTCTGCAAAGATGGCCTGATCAGCCTGTGCGTACATCCATCACTTGACTGGTATTTGAATTCGCTGATGATATCTAGTTCGAGATTGTCAAGTATTCATGCACAAATCCGCCTCAGAAGAGAGACTTTTCTCCCTTCTTTGAAGACCCTAGATTTGGACTTCTGACAAACTTTTCGTGATTTCGGGTAGTCACGCAGCGGCTTGGAACCTGGATGTATTATAGAGAGTTAATAAGGGATAGATGACTTGAGCAGATTCTATTCCTGCTGTGGGGTGAATCTGGATTGAGGTTGGAGGACTGGGTGTATTCTTGCATCACGTTGTTTCTTTTGTTAGATGTTTTCCTGTGCTAAGCTAGATATGTATGAATGGTTCATTGAAGTGAGAGAGAGAGATCACTGGGTTCATAAAGTAATTTCAGTGAATCTCTTGAAGTGTTGAATGAATTGGTACCAAATTTCCGGACTTCAAAACTGGTCACTGGGTGCTTCAGTGGTGGCACAGCCCTGAAAGCCCTGGAGAATAAGCGAGACCCCCCTGAATGATAGTCCCGATGACCACTAAATAAGCGAATCAGCCCCTAAAACGCCTGTAGGCTGCGACCGAATTTGCTCACCGAAATGAAGACCCCAGCTCATAAATTGCCAAGCCTATTTTAGCCTGAACTCGACAGGCTCCTATCAACTGACTGAGTTCTTTCTCACCCTTCGAATCCACATTATCACAACTCGAGATCCAGACTACAAGGACAACAAGATTAGTCCGCCGCTCTCCGGCTGCGCTTGATCGCATGACAGAATGGCCCTCCAAATCTTCGCAACTGTTCCCGATGATGTGCTCATCCAGATCTTCACCCTTGTTCGTAGCTCTAGTTTCAAAGAAACTACACCGAATCTTGCTTACACCCCCAGGTTGAGGATGTAAATCCACGAACTCTCTTCAATCTTCTACTCATCAGATCCACGAAAGCTATCGCAGAAACGCTCATCTATCGAAAGGTCACTTTTCGTGGTCCGCGTGATGGGTGGCCTACAGCTTGGCTTCCTTACAAGCTTCTCCTAGAGCGGCTTTCAGATCCTCGAAATCCTCTTGGTTCTCTTGTTCGTGAGCTTACTGTTGTGAACTGGCCTGGTCCTGAATCTCGTGATTTTGGGGTTAGTGAACTAGAGGGGATGATTAGAAATTTGAAAAAGCTGGCTGTTTTCAGGTAAGGTTTTCTCTTGCTGCCTGTCAATAGCAAAATTTTGAACGAAGAATTCCTGAGTGTAAGAGCTGACGGCAATCACCCAGATGGGAATGTTTGAAACCAATTCCAAGCCCCGTAGTTTCCGGTTTTCACACACTCTTCCCTTCTGCCCTTCTCAGCATCAGAACTAGACAGCGCGGCAATGCTGCTCCTTGGGGATATTACTGGAACACAGCCGTAGACCTGGACTTACGTCGCTCGCTCCAACCCGATTGTCTAGATTTCGTCGCTATTCAGAACGGCTCCGATATCCCTTTGGGTGCTAGTCCAGATCCCAGCAAAGAGATTACTGAGTTTCCTGTTCTGAAGAACATCCTTCAACGCAGTCCCAACGTCCGCATTTTAGAGCTTGGGTGTATCGCGGGAGGTAACTATATGATCGGGAACATAGTCCAGAAAGTTGAATCGTACAAGAGCGATGACAGCCACCCGTTTTATACGCAACCTCGGAGCCAAGAGTCATTTCCCACACTCAAGGAGGTTGTCAGCCTGACGCAAAATCGCAATATTTATCACCCACCGGGATTTCAGTTGAGCAAGCCGCAGTGTATAGCTTGGAAGACATCCATGAATTGGAAAGCGCTCGTAGAGCTCGACTTGTGGAATTCCCGACCGAACAATTTCTTCGTCATCTTCCGTGGGTATATTCCACAGCTTAAGATTTTGAAGTTCCGACTTTCCCTAGGTCCGGGGTCGGTGGAGGGTCCTGCACCTTTACTTCATGCGACTACGAGATTTCTTGATTCGATTGAGGGGTTGGAGGAATTGGCTATTTCGGACTGGACGAGAACGCTGTTTCCGGGGCTTTGTGAGAGTATCGCGAGACATGGACATAGCTTAAGGTCACTCGATGTGAACCCAACTGAGCGTTTGAGTAAATATGTTCCTGGGTGGAGTGCGGAGCCATTGAAGCAGTTGTTGGAGTCGCTTCCTAAATTGGTCAATCTTGCTATTGCGATAGAGCTCTTGAAGTCTCCTGGGTATTGGAGTCCTGGTGTACTTGCTTGGGTGCGTACCCCCCCTTCTGACAGAGCCCTATACAGCTGGTTAACAATCACCGGTAGTCCACGAACCCCTTCTCACTCCTTTCCAGCTTCTCCAATCTTGAAACCCTACAGATCCGGATCAGATTGCCGAAAACCAGTTATACTCTGGCACCAATCGACCACGACGGCGTCAAGAAGATGGCAACGGATACTTTCGAGGCTTTCAATAAAGAAAATGCTGAAAGCCGGCTGGGACTCGTAGACGTACAGGTGCAGAGGGCATCGGATACATTTTTCGAACCTTGTAATAATGGAGTTACTGCGAAAGTGAGGAGGTTATTGACAAATGATAGCGCACTAGGAGGCCCGTTACAAGGTGGTTTTAAAACGGAGGTTGGTTTCGGGATGGATCCTTTCTGATGTTAGGTGGAAGGATACTATGTGCCAACATGGGCTGGATGAGATTTCTTTCAGCTATCTAGCTCTGAAAGAGAACATCTTTCCCAGCACACTGTTCTCATATGCCTCACGTCTGGTGCTGTTGCAACAGTTGAATTGTTTCTCGCTTACATAATTATCCCTTCTGCAAAAACTCGTGCGCAGAATACGTTACCTTATCTTTGAACCCGTCTGAGAGGTAAAGTATTAATATCTAACCAGGTACTTAAAGAATATGCACCTTGTGGACGAAGGTTAATTTTGGTGGTCTTGAATTAAAGTACTGAAAAAAAAAAATGGCGTCAATGATATGTCTAGCTGGCCAGAACTCGATGGCGCCTTCCGAAAATTTCCGGTGGATTGAATGAGTAATCTTGAAATTGAAAGATAAATACATCGACCCTTCCCACATCTCTTACTTCCTCGAGAAAAGGGGAACAACGACAATACAACAGAAGATCTAGACAACTATCGGCCATAGAAGCAAATCCAACAGAGAGTATACGAGAGGAATGTCAACGTCCATGAGTGTTGCAGTTGGGTGGGAGTACGAAATGCAGGCGCTGCCCCGTCACGAGCCGAGATGCACCCTCATCTGGATGAGATGGGAAGATCAACATACGTCCGGTCAACCATTATTTCGAATCCAAAGCTAAGAGGACAAGATGGTAAGGACAGAATCAGCGACCAAAATTCGTTCACTCCAGCGGATGCGAGAAAACCTCGGGACCGACGAGGAAACTTTGGACACCGCCATAACGCATCTTTAGAGTACGACCTCATCGTAAACACTTGGAAACCAGCTGGACATCTTCATTAAGTTTTCCCGGGATATCCGCGAGCGAAAATGCCGACTTTTCACCTTATTTCTCGCTCGCTGTCTCGCTGCAAAGCTTATCGTGGATCCATGTTCCCTGTTGAATCTACGTTCCTGCGTGTCTCTCTTGGGACTGCTTCGACTTGGGATTGCTGTCACCAAAGGCCATGAGCTTCGAAGTTTAACAAAGAGCCAGCTAGCTTACTTGCGGAGGATGTCTCCTCAACTCCGCACGGAGCTGGCAAGGGGAGGAGATCCGTTGGTATCGACGAGCGAGACCTTCCTTTCGAATTACGATGGCATCCTTAGTCTCGCATACTTTGAAGATTCGCGAAGGCTTTAGCAACTTTACTGGTCTGATGTTAAGGGTCTGGAACAGAAGCTCCGGTATACTTATCCTCTTTTGTCGTGAGTCTATCTTTTATGAATCTCCCTGCCAGACTTACGAAGACACATTTCACTTTTTACCCCAGAACTTCTCCGATTTTGTTCTCGGCCGGAACAAAGGAAGCCCCTATCCCCTGCAACGATAAGCAGTGAGCAGTGAAGGTAGTGCATCTTCCAATTGATCGTCCGACGTCTAGCATGCATATCTGGCATTGAAGTTGACTGGGGATATCAAAGTCTAAGTTGGAGATCGGGTAAGGATCTCCCGATGACAATACCTCTGTGCTCCAGCTTGGATTCAAGGCAACCTCGTTTGGGAAACCATGGGCCAATTGTGATCCTTGTGTTATCTGCACAACATCTATCGAGTTCTGTCTTTGGAAGTCTAGAAGCAAACTCGGGATCTTTCGTGGCCTCGTCTTTATTTTTTTGATCGTTCACATCTCTTGCAAACAGTTATCCTTCCAAGAATTTGCAGCTACTGCAGATGCGTCTCACCAGTAGTTTCATGCTACCACCTTCGTTTTTCATGCCAGGCAGTTCTTTTGGTCTTGGCCAGGTCTACTGCTAGCTTTGGTGAAAAGCTTCCCAAGCTACATCTCCGAGACTCGTCCGAAATCTTTCTGCCATGTAGGTCTATAAAGTTTGTCCTCGGGTTGCTGGAATTTAAGTTGTCGTTGTCGGGTTATTTCATAAGCACCTACATCCACTTGGGGAAGCTCTCCCCACAGCCTCACACTCGTTGAACACCCACCTTTCAAGTATGGATTCATCGCCACTTCAATAGGGAATACTCACAACACGGTAATTGTGCAACCAGTCCAAGCTTCCCATCTGCCCCTAGTCTGAGGGTCAAGAATTGGCTGAAGATCCCACGGGCTAAATACAGCGCGGCAACGGATAGCTTCAAGTAGCACTATCCGTGTCCTATCATTTGTTGGACCACTTATCAAGCTCTTTCCAGTTGCAACGAATCAACAACAATAATGGACCGGCAAGGTAGTGGCGGTGGCAGGAATAGTGCTCCTTCGAAACATCTAAGCCAAAAGCCAAGACAGCATGCGTCTTTCTCGAGACAGCTTTCGGCTTGGAGCGGCTGGTCTGAAGACTGACAATACACCCCCTCGAAATTGGCGGCCGTTGATACGGAAGCGCCGTTTTTCAAGGATGACGGACCCGGACCAACCTCCTGCCTCCGGGAATAGTTCATCTATCAAGGACCATCGATGGTTAGCTTTGGTGGCCCTGCTCATAGCTCCCTCGCCGCAAACTTGCTTCTCCTTCACTTGAGGGGAAATCACAAGTGCTGGGTTCTGGCCATACAAGAGGCTTCTGAAGCGGGGCTAGAATCTCCAAGACGCCCCTTCCACAAGCCCGAAAGCCTCTCCCTTGCCATCCTGGAGCTGCATCGAGCTGTTCTGCCAATAGCACTGTTGACAGAGCACATGGAAGAAACCTTCCTCTGCGATGCCTGCATGTTGGTATGCAGACATGGCTTCATGGCTTCATATACCTTGCTGGCCCCACGCCTACGAAAGCCCCACACGTCAATTCGTCCATTGACAACAATCACACCCATACGAACTCGACTCGAAGCCATGCGGATATGCGGGATCCCCGCAACAAGGAGAATTAGAAACAATGGAACTGGTGGAAACTTTATCCGCCAAGTGCAATGCTAATACCCCGCAGTCGCTAAGCCCCCAACGTCAACCCATCCCTACCTACCAACCTAGGTAGCTTACCTACCCTTACCTATCCACATCCTCCTCCTCGACTAACATCCTCTGAGGGCACATGGAATGCCCAGAGCACCTCGCAGTCGATGCCTGCTGTTCTTCCTGCACAATACTCAAGCCCCATCTCTACTTCATTCTCAGCGAAGCAAAATACCTTGCAATGGGCTGCATGATGCTTGCGTCTACCTGCTGATCTGCGGGGTTTGCATGGTTCAGGGAAAGGACCAGGCAGTGCGGCACATCCGGAAAGTTCGGTAGCACGAGGCGAATTCGTTGGCAAGTAGCTGACGACTTCATGGGGACTACTTATTTTCTTAATCGCTCATCAGTTTTATAAGCTTTCATTATTGTCACTTGATTCAGTGAGGCTGATGTGAGAAATTCGATAGCCGAGCCAACAGCTTCAACACTGGAAACCCATATTGTTCTTTGCCCACATCAACACTCTCTCCAGCCCCCGTTTCAACGACGGGTTTCCCGTTGTCAATTCTCGACAAGGTTGAAGAATAGACCCACATAACTCTTAGCTGCGGGGTAGCTTGTGGGGGTAGCTGCAAAAATACCAGGCCATTCGAGCCGCTGATGCACGCATGGGGTTTCAATTTCAATATCAGATTGAACCCTGAACACCGAGATATCACCACGAATTCTCCTCACCCCGAGCTTACGGGGAGGATAGACAAGGTTCCCATACGTCAATCTTACCTCGTGAAGCTCGCCCAAGGGACCAAGTCTCACCAAGTGAGGGGTAGCTCCCTTCACATCGTCAGAAATAGCTCCAGCAGCTGCGTTTCTCTCGACGCAAGCATGCAGTTGGGATGAGATTGGAATCCAATTGGGTTTCATGAATGGGAATGAAGCGGATGTAACACGCGTCAGAGACCGTTCAGGTCGTATTATCCACCTTGCCTAGACCAATTTCTCGTGCGGGGTTGAGGGGAAGCTGGGGAAGTCAAAAAGGAGGCATTTCCAGCCGTTTTCTCAGAAGTTTTTAAATGGCATTGGCTGTCCTTTCTCATCGAGCCTGGACAAACAGCTTCCAAATAACATCATATTAAACAATATCTTTGTATTGAGTACATCATGACGGTCCCTGATGAGGTTGATATCATCGTGTGTGGTGGAGGTAGTTGTGGATGTGTTGTAGCTGGCCGGTTTGTTTACCAGGCCCTGAAGTATGAACCAGCAGATACTGACAACATTCAGTTTGGCCAATCTCGATCACAATCTTCAAGTTCTCTTGATCGAAGGAGGAGAGAGCAACTTGAACAACCCATGGGTCTTCCGCCCTGGAATCTGTAAGCTTCTACCAGCTATCTTCCCAGATGTCAACTGACATCTCTAGACCCCCGTAACATGAAGTTGGACAGCAAGACTGCCTCCTTCTACTACTCACGACCGTCGGAATGGCTCGGTGGCCGACAAGCTATTGTTCCCTGTGCTCACATCCTTGGTGGAGGATCTTCCATCAACTTCATGATGTACACCCGGGCATCCGCTTCGGATTACGATGACTTTCAGGCAAAGGGCTGGACCACAAAGGAGCTTATTCCTCTCATGAGAAAGCATGAGACGTATCAACGTGCCTCCAACAACAGGTAAAATGATCATATCTCAGCTACCGTGAAGGCGCTGACACGAGATGCAGGGATATTCATGGATTCGAGGGCCCAATCAAGGTCTCCTTCGGAAACTACACATACCCTGTCATGCAAGACTTCCTCAGAGCTGCTGAGAGTCAAGGTATCCCAACTACTGATGATCTTCAAGATCTCGTCACAGGCCACGGTGCCGAACACTGGCTGAAGTGGATTAACCGAGACGTTAGTAGCTCCCTGCCAAACCTGTTTACTCACCCGCTAACACATCTGGCAGACCGGTCGTCGAAGTGACTCTGCTCACGCATATATCCACAGCACTCGATCGGTTCACCAGAACCTCCACCTCCAATGCAACACCAAGGTCGACAAGATCATCATGGAGAACGGTGTGGCAGTCGGAGTCAGGACTGTCCCCACAAAGCCTCTCCACCCATCCGTAAGTTACTAAGAGTTCCCCTGACTAGCTGTATTGATACGAGTTCCTCCAAGCAGCAACAATCCCGCACTTTCCGTGCCCGCAAGCAGATCATCGTATCTGGCGGTACCCTCTCGTCGCCATTGATCCTCCAGCGATCTGGTATCGGCGATGCCAAGAAGTTGAAGAAGGCTGGCGTCAAGCCCATCGTCGATCTTCCAGGTGTTGGCTTGAACTTCCAAGACCACTACTTGACTTTCTCCGTTTACCGTGCTAAGCCTGGTATGTCCTACAACACTTATTCCAGACTGTGAGCTTCGAGATCTAATTATACTAGGTACCGAGAGTTTCGATGACTTCGTCCGTGGTGATCCAGATGTCCAGAAGAGAGTCTTCGACGAATGGAACATCAAGGGTACCGGCCCACTTGCCACCAACGGCATCGATGCTGGTGTCAAGGTTCGCCCAACTGAGGAGGAGCTCAACGAGATGGACTCATGGCCAACGCCACACTTCCGCAGTGGTTGGGACAGCTACTTCAAGAACAAGCCCGACAAGCCGGTCATGCATTACTCCGTCATCGCTGGGTACGTACCTACATATGTCACATTTCAAGCATCACGGGACATTTTTGGTTTTCTTAATTGTCTTTTTTGCTAATTATTATTTAGTTGGTTTGGAGACCACATGTTGATGCCTCCTGGAAACTTCTTCACCATGTTCCACTTCTTAGAGTATCCGTTCAGTCGTGGCGAGACTCATATTGTGTCTCCTGACCCATATGAAGCACCTGACTTCGACGCTGGCTTCATGAACGATGAGCGTGACATGGCTCCTATGGTTTGGGGATACATCAAGTCAAGTACGTTCCCTTTATCTAACTATCCCGACATGATCTAATATCGATATAGGAGAGACTGCCCGTCGCATGGAGGCCTATGCTGGCGAAGTTCAGAACATGCACCCATTCTACGCTTTCGATTCTCCAGCCCGTGCCAAGGACATGGATCTCCTCACCACCAAGGCCTACGCTCTGCCCGGCAATCTCACTGCTGGTATCCAGCACGGCTCCTGGTCACAACCAATTGAGGCTGGCAAGCCAGCCAAGCCAAGCATGCTCAACAGCAACTCCCAACACGTGTATGAGGATCTCAAGTACACCAAGGAGGATATCGCGCATGTTGAGGAGTGGGTTAAGCGTCACGTTGAAACTACATGGCACTCCCTTGGTGTAAGTCACGCTAGCATCTCCTCTCTTCTGAACAAATCGCTGATAATCATACAGACGTGCTCAATGGCTCCAAAGGAGGGTAACAGCATCGTCAAACACGGTGTCTTGGATGAGCGCTTGAACGTCCACGGCGTCAAGAACCTCAAGGTTGCCGATCTCTCCATCTGTCCCGACAATGTCGGATGCAACACCTGTACGTTCCTCCTTCCCCTCCCTCTTGGATCAAACATTTTATTAATAATTATAAACAGACTCTACTGCCCTCCTCATCGGCGAGAAGTGCGCCATGCTCACCGCCGAGGATCTCGGTTACAGTGGCAAGGCCCTCGAGATGAAGGTACCCAACTACCACGCTCCTGGCGAGTTATCCGGCATTGCTTCCTCGAGACTTTAAACTCCTTTCTTTCCTTTTTGAAGTCAAGTGAACAAAAAAAGTGAGATTGGTGGGAAATTTGCAAAGGAACATTGGGTGAGGAGTGAGTGAGTGTTGTCATGATTGATCGCTTAACGATGGTGGGATGAATGTATTGTTTCCATTCCTTAGGCAGCAATCTTCTTCTTCTCTTGGGGACGAGGACGAGGTTTATGGATGGAGGGATGATGAGGATAGTTACAAGACTCTCAATCATCGCTTTTGTGTGTTTTGTATTCTGATCCTGTGCCTCTCTTTGGCTGGGAATATGATGAGGTTGTGTTTTTTCTCCTCAATCAAATCAAATCAATGGGAAATTGTCACTGAGTAATTTCTGAATGACTTTCGCTTCTTGTTACTCGTGGCTATTGAGGCTGAGGCCTAGTAAAGTTGGTGTCATTCTCAAGCAAATCATCGGGTTCTGGGTTAAATTCCGTCTGGTCGGTTTCCACCAGCTCAGACCTTCCTTCCCGGCACAATCGTGCCAACTCGATGAGACTCACGTGCTCGCTTAGGAGGAGCATGTCACTTCAAGGTTGGGCCAGCGCCAGCCAAAATCCCTTGATGCCCAACCTCACTCAGCAACCTGACAACACATCCACCCAGATCAACCAAAAAACCCCCCACCCCATCCAAATGATACGATAACATCGCCTCACAACATCGCCTCGCAAATCCACGATAAGACGCCATCTATAACACACATCGAAACAACTCCATGCACGTTGCCAAACTCTATTCCCCGTGACTTCCCACATCTACTCGGTCTCAAGAAAACACTCATCGTCTGTGTAACAACACCCCTTTCAGGCCAATGTCACGGATTTTATATATATCTAGCTCATGTCTTATGTGTCTTATGTCGCACACGGAAATGGACAAAGTTCGACTCATATCTGCGTGCGTTCGTGTCGACTGTGGCGATGTTTCGCCCTGAAAGTATCGATGACGATGACGGTGGTGCCGGACGGGTTAGATTTGGTTATATGCCATCGGCCTGCCAGATTCAACATGTGGATACATCTTTCATCATTCTTCAAGTTCTACGGCAATGGCTACCGAAACTATGACTGAGATTATTACCGAACCCAAAATGTCCCTCGAGATGGAATCTCGTTCAATCGATCATCTCTCAGAGTCACTATCGCAAATCCTCCTCACGACTTTCGATACTGTGACGAAGAACTTGGTTGATCACGCCCAACATCCAAAAGGAGAGCACTCCACATCTATGGATATGGACAAGACACCCTTGGTTCAAGAAGTAGTAACTTCGTCGGCTTCGCCTATCTTTAAGGTACCACATCTGCAGAATCCTGACTTCGTTGGTCGGATTTCGGCTCTCAGTCAATTGTTCGGGATGTGGAATCCTGGACAGACATCTCAGGCGCGGATCGCAATTGTTGGACTGGGTGGTGTTGGGTATGTTTTTCTAACTCCCTAAATTAATTGAATGGAACATAGGACTGACATTCCGTAGGAAGACGGAACTTGCGATAGAATTTGTGCATAGAGTGCGCCATATTTCCACCACTACTCCAGTCTTTTGGTTCGGTCTGGATGATCTGAAATCCACCGATGAAGGCGCCCCAGGAAAACAAGTGGAAGAATGCCTGAAGTCTGGATGTGGTTCTGATAGCATGCTTGTCTTGGATACAGGAGATGATTTCGAGGTTCTACTCCAATCGAATGCCAATTCCGAACGCCTGATCGACTCACTTCACTCGTTTGGGGGAACCATCATCCTTCTCGCGAGAAGTTCCCAGCATGCCAGTGAACTGACAGGATCTCATGGGATATGCGAGATCGGAGAACTGGAAGCGGAGGCGTCTGTCACCCTATTTCGCAATAACCTCAGTCCCGGTGCATCAACTGCAACCGAAACTCAAATTCAAGAGGTGGTGGCCTTGATGGCTTATCTACCCCGTGCGATCATCCAGGCAGCAGAAGTCATCAGTCGTACGGGAATGAAGGTTTCACAGTTTCTCGACATGTACCAGCGAGCAGATCAATTCAAGCTTCGGATGTTGGGCAAGCTAGATCACGTTTCCAGTCCTGAGTACAACCTTTCCGTCATTGGAAGAGGTGTCTTTGATGTCAGAAAGTTCCGGAAGACGTACCGCAAATTCAGTCGTTTCCTGTACCAGCTCTATTTTCTGGGCGGCGATTCTGTGCCCTGGAAGATATTCTCTTCTGATGATCCCTTGGACATGGTCATTACTATGGTTCTTCTCAGAGGCAATTTTCTGGTTACAGAGGACGCAACCAACCAGACATACTCATTTCGCCCTCTGATCTACCTTGCAATTCGAAATTCTCTGGGTATTGGCGAACCAACCGAGACTGAAGGTGATATCATGGAGGAGCGCAAGTGGTATGAAGATATTGTCCTGGCCTTCTCCAGGGAGTATCCAGACTCCAACCAGGACAACAGAGCATGGTGGAAGCAATGCTTTGCTCACTTGATTGGTGGTTACAGTCTACACAATGACTCACTGAAAGCTGCTGTATCTGTCATCTATCACCACGAATCCACATTTTTCAAACGCAAAGGCATGTATGTTGAGGCTTTGAAGATGATCGAACTCGCTCGCCATACACTTCCTGACCCAACCCCTCCGGAACAACTTGCCATCATCCAAGAACACGTAGCTCTGTTGTTCTCTCTCGCCAAATATCGCGACATGCATGAAGTACTCCAGCGAACGTCGCCGGAGAAGGGACCGGGGGCTCTTTGGAAAAAGAGAATGCAGGCCAAGCTTGAGCAAGCGGATTGCGCAAATCAATACGACACTTCCATCGAGATGTTTCGTCAAGTCCTTCTATCAGCAGAGACATCCGACGAATCCGAAACCTCCATATCACTCTCCATGGACGATCTCGGAATGGTGTTGATGGACAAAGGGCGGTTTCGGGATGCTGCTTCTGAATGCCGAAAAGCGCTGGCGGAAAGAAAAACAAGTCTCGGTAGCTCTTATCCGGATACACTTACCAGCTGTCACAACTTGGCTGAGATTCTGAAGAAAGATGGCCAGATTTCTGAGGCTTTGCGGTATATTCAGGGAGCTTTGGTGGGTAGGGAAAGCATTCTCGGTTTAGATCACCCGGAAACCGTACACAGTAGATTAGTGAAAGCGAGCATTCTTCGATGCAAAGCAGTAAGTACAGCAAGCTTCCCATTCTATCTGCAAGAGTTAAACTTGAGAGCATGCTAATCATTGACCTCCAGGTATCTACTAACGACTTTGACGAAGCGGAAACTCTTGTTCTGGGCTGCATGGATCGCCTGAGTTCCGCCTTGTCGAGCTCACACCCTCTTGTCATTTTCTGCAGAAGCGAACTTGCACTCATCATGTCCGCGCGCGGGAACTACGAAATGGCCGAGCAAATGAATCAAGCTGCACTCAATGCCAGAGAGCAAGGACCGTGGCTCGAAGCATCCACACACCCAGATACGCTGACAAGCAAGCATCAGCTGGCCGAAGTCCTTCGTCTGAAAGAAGGATGTAAATCTGCGGACGTCTTGAGCGAAGCTGTGTTCACGGACCGAACAGCTGTTCTGACCAACGGTACTCTCGTAGAGCAAGACTTCCACCCCGATCAGCTCGCCAGTCTTCACCATCGTGCCATTGTTCTGTCTGGCCTCAAACAACATCTTCCAGCACTGCAGAAAATCGACCTGGCGCTCACGGCAAGAAAAGCTCTGCTAGGCGACGATCACCCAGATGTGTACATGAGCATGACCTGGAAAGGAGAAATCATGCGCGCACAACTACCGAGGGACCAATCTGAACGAGTTCAAACCCTCGATAGAATCGAGAGTCTTCACAGACAAGCTCTAGAAGGTCTCTCGTGGATATTCGGACCCGAACATCAGAGCACTCTACAATGCGCGACCAACCTAGCCCTCCTCAAGAACGAGAGAGGTGGCTCGTCGAAAACGGAAGCTGAAACCATGTATCGCCAGATCTACAAATCTTACCAGCGAAACTTGGGCGATTTGCATCCAGAGACGCTCAAAGCGAAAGGACGGTATGCGGAATCTATTCGAGCTTCCAATGTGAGCAATCATTCGCAGGCGAGGAAGTTATGGAGGGAATCTTGTGCTGGGTTCGCAAAGGTTTATGGACATGATGCGTGGGTGACCGTGAAGGCGTATAAAGAGTATGAGAAGTTCCTGAGGACGTATCCGGATCCTTGACTTTCCCTTGTGATGTGGTGTATTGTGTGGTGGTGGGTGGTACACCGGTACCTAGGTATGCACAATTATGGAGACAGTTGATTAGGAATTAAATGCGGGAGGAGTCGGAAGCAACACATGATTGGCAGAAGGTAGATTGAACGAATAGAGTAAACAGAAATCTATCCCCTTACAAACCCCACATTTCAACCCCAAATATCCCGTTCCACAACATGCACTCATCCTCACTCTCCCGTCCAAGAGAAATATCTTCAAGTCATCGTGTAACCCACTCTCCACAGCCCCGCGGGATGGGCAATTCAACTTTATCACATCTGTTCACTATGTTCAGGCTAAGTCATTGCGCATATTGTAGATTTTTTTTGGTATGTATGTAGCCCCAAAATCTCTCCTCCCCTGTAAGATGCCAGCGAACACCACATGAGGCTGGCAGCCCGTCCCGGCTCCGCAGACGCACGCCGCGCCCAACCCAACACAGCACAGCACGCACACAACGAACACCCCCATCCATCACACGAAGCTGCGCAGGCCAATCGATTCCCGCAAGGCTTTCTCTTCTATCTCCCTCGGTTGAATTGAAAAACGAATACTTCATCGTCACTCGCTCCATCCCCACGAGAAAAAGAGAGAGAGAGAAAAGATATCATCTCCCCCCTTCGAAAGCCTGCTCCGATTTCTGTGTACACTGTACACTCTATTACCGTTCACTGTAATTACTTACAGCTTTCCTTTTTTAATTCCTTCTTCCCTATTCTTCTTATTCTCTTGACAAGATGTGTAACTTGCGACAATGAAGTCTTTGTTGGTGTTGGAGTTTGAGAAAACCTCGCTAAGCTGCTACTACTTCTCCTGCTTTGTGCTGCTTGCCGATTTACCTTCCCCCTTACCCTTATGTCGCCAAACCCCCGCTCATGGAACAGGAAGAGGGATATCACAGATGTGGATACGGGAAGTGGATCTCTGACATGGAATTCTGACGTCGCTGTCGACGGTGCTGGCTCGATACTTCCCACGCGTTCGTCCGCTCTCACGGAACCGACTCGCATTGATGGATCCTTGGCATCATCATCATCAACGTCGGGAATACCTCAACCCTCAGTCACGAACCCAGTCTCGGTTTTACCAGATATTGAGATAGCGCATGAAGATGCGATCGAGGAGAGAGACGGAACAGAATATATCACACTCACCATCACCCGCTCCACGGGAACATACGTGACGCTCGTTGAACTCGGGGATCCGAGTTTCCCAACTGCGTATTCTGCTACTCAGGCATCACCGTGCGTCTTTCATTCCCCTTCCACTTTCCACTCCCATTTCCTCACGGTTTTTCACGACATTACAGTACCCATTAGAATAAATATCTAACGCAAAATCCTAGGAAAAGACGGGTCCAAAACCCCGGCATCCCAACAGGTACCATCGTCGGTATCGTAGTTGGTATTTTCGGCGGTGTGATGTTGCTCATGGGAGTGTTTTATGTTTATTTACTGCGTGCTCGACATCTGAAACTTGTTAGACGCAGGAGGAGGAGGGCGAGGAGGGCGAGTTCTACGTCGGGTGGTATGTATTTCTTCTATATTTTGGTCTGTTTGCTTTCTGGATTACTGGAAGTGTAAGTGTTACTTTATTGATACTGAACAATTTGTAGGATCTGGACCTGCTCCTCCACCACCGCCTCCTGCTGATGGTGAGGGTGCTTTCCCTCCTGCGAATCCGTGATCCCAATTGGGGGCGGATGGTTTATGTGAATGACTTCCGTGTTTGTGGTGCTGGTGTGATAAGTGGGTGGCACTCTGTATTTATGATGAGTTAGCTGAGGAAATCTGTTGTGTAAAAAGGGGGTTTCGCTTCTGTTGTTGTATTTACTCTCAATTGAGAAACTTTTCTATCCTATTAGGGATTGGAAGAAACCCTTGTCTATTTTCGCTTCAATTTGTTGCTATGTGATTTAAAACGTGATCTCTTTTACATGATTGATTATTTTACATGCAAGTGGGGTATCCTGCTCTGAGTTGAGTTCTTGCAACGCTGCTCTAAACAGAAAGAAAATGCAAAGACTTGTGACATTTTCGACCCCTCAACCCTCCTTCACAGGCAGATTGTCATCTTTCGCAATAGCTGTCTGTGGAGGCGTCACGACCACCACCGTCCGTTCCGTCTCAGCGTCCGTCCCGAGATCATTCACAGTTTGGGCATCCTCAGCCCTCCTCTTCTTCTCAGCCTCTTTCCTCATACTCTCCTCCTTCAACGCCTTCACACTCTTCCACTCCATCGTCAACCCAGCGATAATACCCGCAGCCGCACAAGCAACCCCAACCTTAAAGACATCAGACAACGCAGCATTATACGCCACCAAAACAAGATGCATATACTGCGGCGGCACAATATTACGCAATTCCGTCGCTCCCGTCTTCACAATCATCGCAGGGGGCACAGATATATCAGCGACCTTGGATAACTTCGAGATGAGACTTTGCGTGAAGACCGTCTGACCGACGGAAACGAATATCGATCCTCCAATCCCCTGCATGAAGAACATGAGCGAGACGCCGATCATGACGTCTTTCTTCGCTAGACAAGTCTGTGCTGCCATTCCTGCCTGCTGCATACCTAGACCGAGTCCGAATCCGTACAGGAATTGGTAGGCGATCCATTTTGGCGTCGGGGTGTCGACTTTTAAGGTGGTGAGGAGACCTGTGCCGATGGATATCACGATGGAACAGGCGATGAGTTGGCCAGTGTAGTATCCTGTCTTGGTGGTGATTCCTCCAGCGATGATACTAGCCACGACCAGGGACATGACAAGTGGGAGGGTTTGGATCCCAGAAGTAACAGCGGAAACACCTTTGATAGCCTGGAACCAAATCGGCAGGAAATATATAATGACCATCATAGACCCCGGCGTGACGAAGGAAAAGTACATTCCTGACAAGATGCTGCGCTGATTCACAATACGGATCGGTACTGTGGCGTTGTCTCCAGATTTGAACTGTATGAAGACGAAGATGCTGAGGAGGATGCCGGCCAGGATGAACAGAACAATGATTCTTGCGTTTTGCCAGTGGTATTCTGCGCCGCCCCATTGTAGTGCGAGAAGGAGACATACGATTCCGGGTAAGAAAACAGAGGTTCCCAAGGGGTCTAATTTCCGGACTTGTTCGCGAAGGCTGTCTTTATTTTTGCTTGGAGGAGCTTGGAGGACGAACAGGATGATGATGGCTACAAGGCCCCCGATAGGCAAATTAATCCAGAAACACCATCTCCAAGTTGCTTTGGTTGTAAATGCACCTCTAAAGAATAATTTAGTTAATATTTCTTTGTGTTGGGCGGAGCCATCCCTTGGGGGTTGGTCTATTTGGTTCAAGACCATTTGCTGACGGATGGAAAAAGTGGGAAAGCTTACCCGACGAGAGGGCCTGCAACAGATGCAATACCAAACACCGCGCCGAAAATTCCCTGAAACATGGGTCTCTTGTGTAGAGGAATGGTGATGATCATTATATTGATAGCGCCACTGAAGATACCAGCAGATCCAAGCCCCGCAACAGCTCGTCCGATGATAAAGGCCACGGAGTTGGGAGCAGCACCACAAATAACTGACTACAAATGAGTTAGGATAGGTTTGTGATATGAGATAGGGGGGAGGACTTGCCCCGATTTCGAATAGGCCGATTGCACCAAGTAGGACCCATTTAGGTGAGTAGAAGGTGTATATTCGACCGTATATCAGCTGGAAAGCTGAACTTGTAATTAAATAGGAACTTGCATACCACTACAACACTAAGTCAGCGCTCCAGTAAATAAACGTTACTCTCAAAACCATGGGAGGTGAGTATTAAGCGAATCGGTGAGCAGGACCACGATGGATGCTGCGCTAGGACACACGGGGAGATTTCCGCAATACGATAGCACAGGCTTAGAATGAAAGCTCAAGTGTACGCACCCCAACATCATTGATAGAATGAAACTCGTCCGTAATTTTGGGAATTGCCGTTCCCAATATTGTGCGATCCTATTCAATTTTGTTAATCGAGTGCCCTTTCAGGCCAGCACCATCTACTCACTAAAGCAACGATAAACATAGTGCAGTAAACTGCAATCATGATGACAGCGACTCTGTTCCATGGTGGGTACACTTCTTCTTCCGGTTCTGCTTCTTCTTCGACTTTCGCTTCCAGAGTGTCTGTAGTAGTCATCGCAGGACCGACTTTCTCAATATCTGTCTCGGAGGCATTCACTCTTGACTTTTCCATGCTGGGCGACATCTTGATTGCCGGTAAACAAGCTCCGCTGTTTGGGGTCCGCATGGGGTCCGCAAGGTAGTCCGTTTTAGACGAGAAGTCCCCGGCTTGCTGCTCGAGACTGTTTGGTGGAGACAAGGAGATGCTTGGAAAAGCTACAAGTAGAAAATGAGGGCAGGGTGACGTTTATACATAAACCGGACTTGATTTGCGCCGTATGCAGTGTAACCTCAATAGCTTGCACACATCTGACAAGCGGCCATGGAGAATCGAATTGGGGGAATTGTAGTAACCAACGTCGTCGTCGATCGGGAAATAGAAGTGGTGGAGTCCGAGATCATCGGACAGCGGCTGGTGTGCAAATGCTCAACCCTGCAGCGATCTAGATTGGCATTGGCACGGGCTGTGGAGAAATTATTCGGGACCGAGAGCTCGAGTTTGGTCCCGAGCGTCCTCATACAAAACGAAAGACTCGCCAGCTTCAAAGACCCTTTCTCATTTCATAACTGGACAATAAGACGGACATATAACTCACCTGCTCGTCGTTACCCAGTTGCTGATATCTGGATCGGTGTATTCTACAAACCCTTTGGATGGTTGTTGACCCATCTGAGACCTCTCGCACATTTCTATCACCCGAGCCTAGGCCGCACGAACGCCACCTCATGCGTCGTCAGAATGCTACAGGCACCCTCTCAAACCCCCGACACGACCCCAAAAATCACGAGAGGTCATTCGTGCATATTATGCCAGCAGCGCAAAGTGAAGTGCGATAGACAAAAGCCGTGCTCGAACTGCATCAAAGCACGCGCTGAGTGCGTGCCCAGTGCGCCTCTCCAACCAAGACGTCGAAAGAGAAAACTCACGGAAATCGATCTCGCTGCTCGTCTTCGGAAATATGAGCATTTGTTAAGAACCCATGGTGTGAAGATTGATCATGATGACGAAGTCATTCCCGAATCGGCTGAGCGGGCGAATGAGTCTCATCACTATCACGAACCTGGTGCGAATGGGTTATCTTTGAATGTCCCAAGAGCTCGTAATGTGGATAGAGGGGCATTGTTTGCCGACAAGGAGAGTTCGCATTACGTTGAGAAGTAAGAAAAGTGCTCTTGATTCATGAGAGAGGCTAACAAACACAGCACTCTCTGGGAGAACTTGCGAGACGAAATACAAGATCCAAAAGATGCTCTCCAGGATGGATCTTCAGAAGATGACTTCCCAGAGCAGGGTGGCTATCCTACGCCAGAAGGATTTCTCTTTGGATCACTTGGAGGGACTTCGCGAGACCTGGCCGATCTCCATCCCCCACCAGTACACATTTTCCGATTATGGCAAACTTTCCTAGTTAATGTCAACCCGATGGTAAAGATGTTTCACGCACCCACGATTCAACAAATGATACTGGATGCTAGTGGAGATCTTGCCAACGTGCCACGGCATACGGAAGCGTTGATGTTTGCTATTTATTTCATCTCGGTGATTTCGCTCCAAGATCAGGACTGCAGATCGATGTTCAATGAATCAAAAGCAACCCTTCTGGCGAAATATTCTACTGGGGCGCAGCAATCTCTGGTGAATTCCAGGTTTCTCAAATCACTGAATATTCTCACTTTGCAGGCATTCATTCTTTACCTTGTAAGTGTCAAATCACGCATCTGCAAGATGTGGATTTCTTCCAATACAACGGAGAGAATAATGGGCTAATTTAATATTACAGCTTGGGGTACGGCAAACATATGATCCTCACTCCCTATGGGTTCTAAGTGGTGTTGCCGTTCGGATTTCCCAACGCCTTGGTCTCCATCGCGATGGTGGACACCACAAAATATCGCCTTTCGATGCTGAGATTAGGCGACGGACTTGGTGGCAAGTCGTCTTTCTCGATGGTCACTCTTCAAAATTAGCCGGAGCCGGATTCCCAGCCTGGCTCGCGAAGTTCGACACAAAAGTCCCACTAAACATAAGTGACAGTGACTTGAGTCCAGGGATGACAGATCCACCGCAGTCAAAAGAGGGAGCAACAGAGATGATATTCTGCTGTCTGAGATACGAAACTGCACAGGCACTCCGAGGTGCCAAACCTGGTACTCCATGTAAAGAGGCAACAGCACTATCTACTGCCACAGGACCGGAATTGATTCCCGACAAGGACAGGGCTATTGATGAGCTAGAAGCGAGATTTCAGGAACAGTTCCTCCGATACTGTGACCCATCGATTCCACTCCACCTTCTCACCATCTATGTCGCCAAATCAGTGATCTGTACCATGCGTATCATGGCCCATCATCCTCGTCAATATCCAGACAAAGGAGCTAGCATGCCCCAAAAAGAAAAAGATATGCTCTTCACCGAATCCCTAAAAGAACTAGAATTCGACTCTCTAGGCCACACAAACAAATGCGTTCAAGGCTACCTCTGGCACGTAGCATCCCACTTTCAACTCGACGCCTTCATCTACCTCCTCAGTGAACTCCGACACCGCACGTCAGGGGAGCTAGTCGACCGCGCCTGGCGACAAATCGAACTCTCCTTTCAAAACCGCCCCGAGATGATAAACGACACCAAAAACAGCCTCTACGTAGCCATCGGCAACCTCGCTCTCAAGGCCTGGCAAAAGCGCGAAGAAGCACAAGGGAACTACCAAGTGCCCCCACCACGCTTCATCTCACTCCTACGGGCCCAGCGCAACATCTCCGAGGTGCCTAAACGCCTCGCGCTGCCTGCACCGCCAGCCGCGACACAGTATATGGGCTCGAACGGAGTGGCGAACTATGGGAACAATGTTCCTCAGAACTTGACGTATAATAATGTTGTTGGGGCGCAGCAGTTGCAGTGGGCTGGTCCCGATGCGTTGGGTTTCGATACGAATATGCCGGAGATAACACCCGTTGATTGGGAGTACTGGCAGACGCTTATGGATGGGGATTTACCTGCTTATACGGGTGGAGGTCTAAGACAGGATTTCTTCGGGTGAAGGGACCTCCCAATTCTTTCCGATAAAGCAAAAAACAAAAAATTGAATAAATATACAAAATTGCCGATGGCGTTGCTGAAAACCACTGCAGAATATCAACACGCTGTACAATACTTTATAATCAATCCTTTTTCCTTTTCCGTCGTCTGTGTACCATCATGATCATAGCCCACCACAAGAATCCACACCAACTTTGCTCTTTGCACAATTTACTGACCCCCCAAAGCCCATGAACTTACACTTCTCCACCTTTGGCGCCGCACCCACGCGTTTGCATGTCAGGAGGACGTCTTTTGATGTAGGACATGCTGTGCTGCTACAGGTGGGCCAGAGGGGGATTTTGACGATCGGTTGTGGAATTTTTTGCCTCGTGGTGTTGATTGGGGAGCGCAGAAGGGACCGGTGGAGAGGTAGATGCAGGATTCGGTGCGGCTGGGGGATATTGAGGATGAGGAGGGAAATGGGGATGGGGATGGAGTGGTGAGTGTTGTGGTTGGGGGTGCTGGTTTTAGAAGTGAAGTTAGAGGCTGTGAAGTGGACGAAGATGAGGTTGGGAGTGGCGAAAATTTGGTAGAAGGCGGTGGTTCGGAGGACCCGCTCGAGACATCGACTATGTTCGAGGTCTTTGAGGATATTTGTAGGATTGTTTCTGCCTTAGCAGTTTGGGTTTGGGTTGCTGTGCTGTTGAGAAATTCTAGTGCACAGAGTGCGGCAGCACCGGTACATTTTACGGTCAAGGTAACTATTTGTGCTGTTAGAAGGAGGGGGCAGAGAAGAGTGACGCAAGTAGAGAGCTTTGAGCATCTTGGAGTGAATAGTATATTAATTGCGGAATAAATAAGTTGAAGTTTCCGATGGACTTTCAGTTAGGCTGTTGGTAGTCAATGCTTGGCAAGTATTCAGGAAGTGAGATTTGAAAAAGTTTTGTATAGAAAAAAGAGGCTGTGGACTGACGCTTTGAGTCATTGAAGACTTGTGAATGTCTTTGCTGTGAATTCGCAAGGCACTGTGAACCTCTGAGGCAAGGGAGGTTAAGCGAGCCATGTTTACAAGTCATTTGCAGCGTAATTTCATTCTAGGCGGAACGAACCATTTAGGTCATGTTAAATGTCAGTGATTGTGCTAGAATAATTCCGAAATATTTAGTAACCGTTAGTTGAGATGATGTGATAAAGAAGTCCGGTTAGGCGGAATGATTCAGATGAGCTTGTAAGGGACTGGCTCAAGCAACCTGATTGATATCCTTTGAGCTGCTCACCCGAACATTTCTCTAGTCATCGTTTTTCTAGTTTATTCCAGAGACTGGAATATTCGTGATCAGGGTCGGGTTCGGGTATAAAGCTTCCGGATTGTGAACCTAGATACAATTTCCACTTCCCCATCCTAGCTTCCTGCATTAGCGTATCAATCACAAATCCACAAAACCAACATCGCAAGTCACTACATCATAAAAAGACTTTCGAAAACCGCCAGTAAAGATGTTCAAGTCAACAAGACTCGTCTGGATTTACCTCTGCGTATTCCTTGCTCTCGCGACCCTCTCTCTCGCTTACCCCTCCGCAGTGAGCAGCACGACCCTCAGCTCTCGAGACAATAAGTGCACATGTTCCATCGAAGGGATATTCTGCGTCGGACTAGGCGAAGGTCTTACAGGGAACTGTCCAGCAGACGCGATCATAAAATGCAAGAAAAATAACGTGGGGGGAAAACCGAATCAAATTCAGTATTGCAAACGTACATCGGTCTGGGACACCAAAACAAACTCTGTCGAGACTTTGACAGGAAATGAAAGTATATCACGTGAGCAGCCACAACTGCAGATCAGCTGACAGCCAGCTTACTTCCACGCTTCACTGCATATTGCTCCCAGATTCCTCGCCGTGAATCCAGAGAATTTCTAAAATTCCTGTCTGCTACTCACAGACCATCAAGATGGCACCTCGCACGAAAGAAGAGCTTATATCGATGGCAGTCATGGACCCGGCCCTCGGAGCGATTCTTGAGACAAGGCCAGCGATGCGGCCCCCAAAGCCATCCGATCCGTATTATGGTCGAACCGATCACTCTGCCCTCCGAGAACACAGAGCGACAATATTAAAAGAGAAATGGGCTCTCCGTTACCTTCCTGGACCTATTCCCGAGGTGGCCGAGGAAGATCGGAAAATCCCCGTACGCGATGGCTCAGAAATCACGATCAGGGTCTACAAACCCGTGACTGAGAAAGAGGGCGGAAGTCCTTTGATTGTAATGTTTCACGAAGGTGGTTGGAGCATGGGAGATTTGACTGACGAGGAGGTGAATTGTCGACTGTTCTCGCGAGATCTGGGGGCCGTTTGTGTCAATGTCGAATATCGACTCGCTCCAGAATATCCGTTCCCGACTTGGATCAACGATGCGTGGGATGCTCTTCAGTGGTGTGCTCAGAATGCCTCAAATCTCGGCGCGGATCCATCAAAAGGGTTCGTGATTGGAGGAGGTTCAGCTGGGGGGAATATCACAGCTGTGCTCGCTCACATTGCTCGCGATGAACGACTGTCGCCTCCTCTCACAGGCCAGTATCTTGCGGTCCCTGCCATAATGTGTTTCTTGCCACCCTCACACATCCCCGCTCAATATCGACCCGAATTCATTTCGCACCCGTTCATTACTCCAAGTCAAGATCCCATTCTCAACGTGGCTCTAGGACCTGCGGGACCCTATATCACCCCGATTGTTAGGTCTGTGGTCAGCCTGCTTCCCTTGAAACTTCTGGCAAGAATTTTCAGTATGGCTGGCATGCATGGCGATATGTCCAGCTCACTGTTTGTGCCTTTTCTTTACGGGAAGACAGAGCGAGGACACAAAGACTTGCCACCGGCCTACTTCCAAGTTTGCGGGCTGGACCCCCTCCGTGACGAAGGCTTGATCTACGAGAGAATACTGAGGGAGGAGTCAGGTATTAAAACTAAGCTGGATGTGTACAGGGGAGTAGGTCATTATTTTTGGACAAATTTCCCTGAGTTAGAAATGAGCAGGACATTCGTGGAGGATACTGTCAAGGGAATGAGATGGCTTTTGGAACAGCAGAGTTAGATCACCAATATCATGGAGGGGTTCGTAAAATGACCTAGGTTACCAGAGAGGACTGGTGTCGCACACGGATAAGTGTTCTGAACTCGCTTGGGTTGAGCCGGCTTCCTTGTTCAAAACATCAGACCTTGAATTTCGCCTATTTGCCGACTTCAATGACATGCAAGTCATCGATGAGCCACAATGCTTTAAAACTCCCCATGTTCATGCATAATACGGTTCTCCGGATTTCTCATTTCTTGTGTGAAACTTCGTCCAACCAATACAGTTACTCAATTCGACCCCACTCTGCATGCTGACCAACAGAGCAGCCACTGAAAACACATTATGCAAGCCACATCGATTCCGATCAAATAGAAACACTCTCCACTCACATTATAGCAAACTTCCCTATAACCTTGTCCATAGACCCCGCCCAAGTAACTACACGACGACACCGCGTACGAGCCAGCTCGTGCAACCTTTATTGCAGCTGGGCGTCTCACCATTTTACCCGTATGTCGCTGCCTCGAGCTGATATAATAAGATGGGGAAATCTCCAGAGCCTGATCACCATGATTTATTTTCTCCCTGCTTGCGACCCAGGGACACGACTTTGGTGAAAATTTCGACTCAATGGCGCCTTTGCAATCCATTCTCGAGGCTCAGCCTCGTCTGGATGTCAGACAAAATGCCCCGTATCAGATTACCCTGACAGTTACTCGAGCCACAACAACTTTTACGACGACAATGAATTTAGGCGGAGCCACCAATGTTCCCCCTCAAGAAAATCCTACAGTAATTACAACGCCAGTGGCCTCTCCAGGTCCGATCATTGCATCAGGTTCAAGCGATCCAAGCAATAATACTGGTGTTGTGATCGGTGCGACAATTGGAGCATTGGCTGGAGCCTTGCTGTTGATGATTCTTGTCTGGAAATGCTGCTACGAGTACCGAAATGCCGTTGTAAGTATCTCAAAAGCTCTTCACACCTTTGATAGATCTGACATAGAGCGCAGCGTTTCCGTGGTAGATATTACGATTCCGACACCTCTTCGTCATCTTCCTCATCACCTTCATCCCATCGACGCCGTTCTGGAGCTGGATTCAGCAGACGAAACGACAGAGGACATGGTGTCCAAGTCCCGCGGAGGACGTATTCGAGAAGAGAGAAAACATCAAGTCTTGGGAGCACAAGCACAAGCGGAAGCCGAAGTGACAGTACGTGGACGAGATATGGAAGGAGGAGCGGATGGGGCAATACATTGTTTCGTTGGGTCACTGGGACTACTATACGGAGAACGAGAAGTGTATACGTGAGGAGGGATAGTGGGAGTGATGGGAGGAGGTATGGAGAGCCCAGGTTCTCCGTTGACGACTAGATTGTTTGGACGTTTTCATGGCACATAATTGTTTCTTGGGGATTCAGGAGGACTGCACCTGCTGGTTTATTATTGCCCGAGTTTTGTATCACGACGGCTCTTGGGCAACTTCCGCAGTTTGGGCTTGTACGAGATTATGATTTATGACTGTAGATCTTTTCCTTACTCCAATTACATTGTATTTATCTCAGTGGTTCATATTTCACGCAAGATAGTCCCCTTACTGTGGTCTCAATGGTAGCTATGATCTTAGAGTCTCCTTCATTATCATCTCGCTGCCCTGGCTTTAAGTATTACAGCAACAGAGGAGCCAATAAGAGATACACATGTGGCATCTAGCTCTCTTGGTATGACCAAGTCGTACCTACCACATCACCATATTTAAGATTGAATGCGGAGATTTCAATCACGTATCTATCACGGCGCCATCTATCACTTAAGTGCCATCAGTAATCTTTCCTCGGCCAACATCCAGAAACTATCATCGACTTCACAGTCATCTTCTCAAATGACTTCCTCCCACTTAAAATAAGACCAGATCAGAGTTACTACCATTATGAGTCTCATACAACTACTCCCGGCTATCTTGGCTACACTACTCCGGAGCAGGATGTAAAAGTCTATCAGTTGCACAAGATGCTCGAAGCCAATGGCTATTGTGGGCGACTCGATAATTTGACTGCCGTGTGCAATTAGCTATACCCCTCAAATTGTTCAGAAACAACATGTCCAGCTACAATTACTACCAGCAATTTCTATTTTCCCAGGATGTAAGAAGTGATTTTTTTTTTGGTTTTATAGATTTTGCTTGTTTGTTTTGAGCTCGCCAGGAGCTCGGCTAGCCAAAAGGGGGCGGGGTAATAATCACCGCAGGCACGGTATCTAGGTATTGTCAAGGGGCTTGACAATCGAAGAATAGTATATCTGTAGACAGGAACAAACCACAAACCTCGGATTCCGTAGTTGATTTGTATATGGGCTTTTGAAGTTTGAAGAAAGGAAGGGATTATCTTTAGATTTCACGTGATGATACACTAGCAGGGGTCGATAACGCTAAGATAATTGATAGCAGAAATATTTTTGGGAATCGAATGCCTATAAACGCATCCCGAACACAACCGCTCATTCTCCCCTCCCAACAATCACAATGGTCAAGAAACGAGTAGGCGCGCTTGACAAGGTGGACGCAGATCTGTTAGCAGTCTCCCTTATGTTATTCTGCTTCGTACTAACTCCTACTGCAGGTCGAGTCTGCAATACAAAGTTCGTCGAGATCCACAGTGAGCTTCGAAATGCCTCCCCAGTGCAAGATATGGTGCTAATTCTACTCAGATCGTATCGCGATGACTTCCAAAACCAATTCGAGCAATATGTGTCCCAGCGCGATATCTTTCTCGTCTCACCTACCACAGCCGCCTCAAGTGGTATCGTCTCCTTCCACGACCTGATCGACTTTATTGCGCACGTCGCAGACTGCTTTCCAGAAGCCACCAAGGATTTTCCAGAAGACCTCAAGACAATGCTTACATTACACCATGCCGAGCTCGACAGCGAATTGCGGGAAAAGATTGTGGGAAGCTTGGTTTTATTACGCAAGAAGGAGATAATCGATTCTTCAAACCTCCTCAATACACTATTTCCTATCCTGGTAACGACGCCCAGCAAAACTCTACGAACACTCCTTTTCTCCAGGATCATATCTGATCTGCGAACCTCCAATTCGAAATCGATCAACCACCGTCTAAACCGAACCATCCAAACAGCACTTCACAACCTCCTCACAGCCGATCGAGCATCGCAAAAGGGTATCTGGGCAGTCAAGATTACGAGAGAGTTATGGAAGCGCCAAATATGGACAGACTCAAAAGCTGTTGAAATTATGAAGGAGGCTGCTCTTGCGGATAATGAGAAAGTAATTGGAGGCGGTGTGAGGTTTTTCCTGGGGGGTGACAAGGAGCGGGAGGAGGCACTTGAGGATGACAGCAGCGATGACGACAATGCTATCGATATGGGGAAGTTGAAGCATCAGGCGGGTATCAACAAGAAGAGCAGGAAGATAAAAAAGAACCTGGAGGAAGCCGCAAAGAAGGTCAAAAAGGTCGAGAAGAAGAAACATCAACCACACCCGCTCAATTTCTCAGCGTTACATCTGCTACACGACCCCCAAGGCTTTGCCGAAACCCTGTTCTCCAAACACCTCCAGAATTCGAAATCGAAGCTGAATTTGGAGCAGAAATTGCTGGTTCTGCAACTTGTTTCTCGATTAGTTGGCTTGCACAAGTTAACTGTCATCTCATTATATTCCTACTTCATCAAATACCTCACGCCTCGACAACCATCGGTCACATCCTTCCTCGCCTCTCTCGCACAAGCTACACACGACTTGGTACCACCCGATGCCCTCGAACCACTTGTTCAGAAGATCGCAAACGAATTTGTTTCCGAAGCCTCAGCATCAGAAGTTGCATCGGCAGGCTTAAACGCTATCCGTGAAATTTGTGTGCGACAACCGCTAGCGATGAACGACACACTTTTACAAGATCTTGTCATGTACAGGAAGAGTAAGGACAAGGGTACGATGATGGCAGCAAAGGGCTTGCTGTCATTGTACAGAGAGGTTGGCGCTGATCTGCTGAAGAAGAGAGACAGAGGCAAGAAAGCCACGATGGGCATTAAGAGCGGCTCAATTAAGGAGCGGAGATTTGGAGAGCAAGAAATTGGCGGTATCGAAGGTCTTGAGCTCCTGGAAGAGTGGAAGGCGACTGAGAGAAAGCGGAAACGAGAAGAAGCCGGTCTACCCGAACTGGGCACAGATGAAGACGATTCTGACGAGGATGAAGAGGAAGAGGGCAAAGGATGGGAGAACTGGGATGCCGAATCCGATGCTAGTGATGACTCTGGCGGATGGATCAATGTTGAAAGCGACGCTGAGATTGAAATCAGTGACAGCGAGGACGACAAACCAAATCCAAAGAAAGCGAAGCTTGATGCCAAGGTATTGAAGGAGGAAGAGAAAGAAAACGAGGACAAGGCGCTGGAGAAGAAGATTTCGAAGCTTGCGACCACGAAAATTCTCACCCCTGCCGATCTAGCTAAGCTGCAAGAGCTTCGCCTCGAAGCTAATCTTGACAAAGCTATGGGCAAGAGTAGTAAATCACAAGCCCAACGTCTTAAAGAGATTGCAGAGCGACACGCAGATGATGCCTTGACAGCTGACCAAATAGAAGGCTTCTCCAAGTTACGCAAGAGCACGAAGGAGGAGATGGTTGCTTTGGCGAGAGAAGGCAAGGGCGAGCGAGGTGAACATAAGAGTACTCAAGCTTTGAGAAGGCAGAAGAAGGATTCCGAGGGCAAGAGTTCGACGAATAAGGAGAAAGCCCGGAAGAAGAATTTCTTGATGACGCTTGGCAAGGCGAAGTACAAGCAGAAAAGGAGTTTGGTACAGACGAAGAGAGTACTCCAAGGGCATATTGAAAGGAGTAAGAGGGGTGGAAAAAGAGGAAATGTGGGAATGTAGTTGTCTGTTGATAGATTTATCGATACCACGCAGCTGTACACATCATCATGTTGCATTTCTACTGTGAAGATCTCGGAAGGGATGCCCTTTGTGTTGAACAGCATTATTAGAAACATTCCTGGTTGGAAATCGGGCCTCAGTACGTAGCAGGCTGCAGGATTCAACCTTCATTGGCCAGTCCTGGTCCCTCCTGGTCCTGTCAGGTCATGACCCTCTTTTCTGTCGGTTATCCACGCAGCCGAAGAAACGACGAATGAAACCCACTCCACAGATAATTGTTCAATTGGCACATAGAATCACAAATAGGTATGTCCCTTTCCTCTCAAGATGGATATCATGGGCTACTGGCCCAATGGCAAGGCGTTTGACTTCGAATCAAAAGATTGTAGGTTCGACCCCTGCGTGGCTCACATCAGAAATTTATTTTTTGCAATTGTTTTCCACTCCACCTGTGGGAAAGCACCCTAGGCAACGTTTTGCAAAACGAACTCTCCTTTGGTCTCCCAGTTTATACTCCATATTAGGTTTATATAAACACATGTATTTAGCTTCGTGGCTTGGGATGAGTCTTCCGTTTTGTTGACCCTTGTTCCTTTTCGGAATCTTCCTCATGATCGCTTCTCTTCCGTTTTCCTGCACTTTCGGTCGTTTCTGTCGCTTCAGTGTCATCTTTGACGCAGAACCCACCAACGAGACCGTCAGCAAGTGGGACACGGTCGCCATGAAGAATTGACAGAGTAGCCGCCATTTCATTGAGCATCCATTCCAGAAATACCGGCTGGCTTTGTTTACTCCAGGGTTTCCAACCAGCAAGAGGAAAATTTCGACATGCTCTCTTCAACTCTCGCTTTGAGCATTTGAGTTCCGGCTGAAAGTTGACTAAAGGCGCAGGATAGAGGAATGCAGCTCGCTGGAGTTTCTTTTTACTGAATTGAGAGGGCCATGGTTTGCTATCTGGGAGGGGTTTGACTCGAGGTCGTTTATATTTAAGTGCTTGTGCGGCAGTATAGAAAGTCCGTCCTCTTTTGCTCCCAACTTTCTTGGCAACTTCCCTATGAGACCCCTCGTTACTATTCGTTTCATACCCCGAGTCACCGGAGACAGACTCTCGTGGGCTGTCCTCAAATCCATGCTGCATTTCCAAGTCGGTGTCGGAGTCGGTTGCTGTGATATCCTCCTCCTTTTCTTCGTCCACCGGCTTTAGCTCCTCTTCTGACAATTTCAACATGTTACATTCGTATTCGCCATGGAAACACTGTTGCATCAACTCAAATGATATACGAGCTTTCTTCCATTTATCAAGTTTATCTTCGGTGTACCACTCCAAGTTGTACCCGAATGCCAAGCAAAACGCGTTTGTCATCACGTACGCACCACAGCTGTAATTATCTCGTTGGTGGACGGCGTTGGGGCTCTTGTCAGTTTTCTTACTACGTAGAACGTATCTGAAGACCTGTCAGTAACCTCTTGGTAGATCCTCTTCAGTAGAATATACTCACTGTCCGTATATATACCAGGATCTGTCTGGATCCGTGGCGGAGGCTGGTACATTGTCCTTGGTATATTTTACAGATGGGTCCAACACCATCAACAACTGGTGTTTCTCCTGGGTCGCGGAAAGCTTCTCCCATGGAACTGTCCACGACAAATGCAAATTTCTGTTTCCGCGCAAGTCCCATATGTGAACTCCTATCCTGAATGGGGATAAAGAGATAATCCAAAGTGCTGAAGTTGGTCGGAGTACAGTTGATTTCTTCCAGCATGCTTGTGAGTTCGCCGCCAAGACCAGAGACCAAAGAATCATCAAAACCTCTCAACTCGTTCAAACCTCGTATCTTGGCGAATCTTTCCACGGGAATCATTTTGCAGCTAGGCTGAACAGCAATAATGGTCGATTTCTTCTCACTCTGAATCCCCGCTTTCGCTTCCTCTGCAGCTTGTATTGACATCTCCTTCTCCTCGGCCTTGCTTCTCTCTTTATTCACATGTTCCACTATCATTTCGATATACTCATTGACAACGTTTTGGCGATCGGTTGTCAATTCTTCAGATGCAGTTGTCCAATTGACCAGACAGCTGAAGTCGAACTTGGTGATCTTAGTGTCTGGTATAGCAATGGTATTTTTATGGTTGCGCATTTCAAATCCCTCACAGGCTTTACAGCGTTGGCCAAATTCGTAGAAAGTGTTAAAGATGAGTTCGCACTCCTCTTGCCACTTGATAAATTTACGGTGGTCATCTGATGCTGGCACAGAGAATTGTTTCTGTTCGATAAATCCACGTTTTTCCTCCGACAATTCAGCGGGGTCGAAGATCGCCATTGCTAACTCTGATATGAATTTTTGATGTAATGATTTGATATGCGCTTTCTCTTCACCTCCGAACGACTTCTTAAAAATGCCTTGTCAAGTCAATGCTGACCAAACAAAGAACAAGGCAGGTTAAATGAGGGGAATTTCGATTTCGGAAATCCCACTTGAATTTTCCGGAAACGGAAATTTTCTTTAAGCGCCTATTAGGTCTAAGTTCAATCAGCCTTCTTACTCATCTCTACTATAATTAATGCGTTGTATAGTTGAGATGGAATCATGTTGACATTGTGGTAATCGCCTTTGAACCAGATCAACATCAGCACAGCTGCAACATGAAGGGGAAGCTTTCTGGCCGAGTGTTTATCCATGTTTTCGGGGGGCATCGCATTGAAAGGCCAAGAACATAAACCCGTTGTGGCGTGTTTGTTGTGTGCAAGAGGCAATGCATTTCGAATCGTGATTTGAATCCCTGTTGTTTCGATTTAAGCGAGAGAAAAAAGGGGGGCTCGCTTAGGGAGATGGTAAGGGAATGATCAGGATTGGCAAAGATCCGAACCCGTGGTCCTATGAATAGCCTTTGCGAAGAAACCATGACTGTGTGTGCTTCTTGGTAAAGGCGTTGTTGAGTAGCATTGATGGCTGACTATCCCCTAGAAGTGTGGCAGTTTTATCTACCTCTTTCAACCTAGATCCGAGCCTACCCCGCCTGGGGAAACAAGACCTGGTCCCAATTATATCACAAGCACAGCAAAGACATCCGAGAATTTTTGATGGCCGTTAAAAATTGCAACGCCAGCGAAGCTTCAATTCTCCGCCTACCCACTAAGTAACAATCCATCCACTCAAACCCCAACTCGCCTCTCCCCCCTCTCTCCCCAAACCAATACATCCATTTTCTACCCAAAACGGCAGCGACTTCAGAAAAGCCAAAAAGTGATGTCCAAGAAATTATTCCTCCATGGTCGAGGCTCGAGTTCGAACTTAGAGAATGGCTTGGTGGTGATTGCTAATCACGCGTTTACGACGTGGAGGCGTCGAAGCTCAACTTGGTGCTAGGCTCTCCGGCGGCAGCGGTGTCCAAGGCGATGTTGTTGTCCAACTTCTTCTGCTCAGCGGCGAGCTTTGCGGAGGTGTCCTCTCCTTGAGCTGCCTTGGCTTGAAGCTCAATGACGGTGGCCTCAAGCTTGAGAACCTTGTTCTTTATCTTGCCGTTCTGGATGGCGGTCTTCTCATCACCAGTGGCTCCCTCAAGAGCGGCGTTGAATGCCTCAACTTCGGCGTCGTTCGCAATATCGTTGACGGATCCGAGGAAAGCGATATCTGCTGGGTCGACGTTGGCCAAATCGTTCAGGTCGAGAGCTCCGTTGTTGGTCAAGACAGCGATCGCCTCTTCCTCTGCGTTACCGGCAGTTCCTCCAGAAATAGAGATTCTAAGGCCATGTTAATTGTGTAATTGAAAACGATTGTGGGGGTTGACTTGCTCATCATAAGTCTGAGTAGCTAGAACGGCAGCACGCTTGGCCTTTTGTCCAGTAGGAGCAGCGATGGTAAGAGCCGCGAAAGTGGCAACGAGGATGGAGGAGAACTGCATTTTGAAGTTGGGTTGTTGAGTTTGGGTGATTATCTGAAATCCGAAGGAAGAATTGCCGAAAAGTGTCTGAACAATGAATGTAGTTGTTAAAGTGAGTAGGTGAAGTAAAACAGCACAGCTGTGTAGAGAAAGAATGGACAGGAGAATAGATCAATGATTGTGATTGAACTGGAGAGACAAAGATTACTTAGACTTGCAGATTCAGTTGATCTTATAGGAAACGCATTTCACATATGATCGTGTGAACGTTGTTCCGGTGCAACTCGAGGATACTGTCATCGGAGCAGATCCGACGTGTTACCAGCTTCAGAGACGGAGAGGCGTTCCTTGGCTTCAGTTCAACCATACTGGAAGTGGGTGTATTCCCTTGGCTGGAGGAGCCAAAAAGCTTGCAAAACATGAGGTTTTGGTGGTGTGAATCTGATTTGGGTACTTGGCACCGGCTTGGAAATCTCTTGGGCGTCCTTGGCTGCGACACCACCTCCTCTTTAAGTATTTCGCATGCGGCTCTCACAGGTGGCTTTCGTTGTCAGACGACGATCCAGCCAGTTTCATGCATCAGATGAGTTATTGTTCCGTCAACCAGGTTGGGATGACCCCGCGAAGCGTTGGAAATAAACCCAAACTTGCTTCACTCCCAGATGGGGGACCCGAGCTTGAGAAGGTTTCAAGGCTCCGCAACAGTCTGAAGCTTGAGATGGACGAGTCATTTCGTTCGAGTTTTGCGCGCGGATCGGTCCCAATTGTACCATCCGAACGTCGGATTGGACGATGTCAGAGTGGGCAAGGGAAGAAAAGTGAATTGTAACGATGCTTGCAACGCGGTGTCATGTTGTTGTTCAGTCGCTGTCATAGGGGGAAATTAGACTTCGGGGTCCGCTGAACAAGCATAGATCTCGGAATTAATATGCACATAATTGCTAGAGAACTCTAAGAACCTTTACTTTAATAGCTTGTTTAAACATCAATTCAGCATTAAAGTCATAAACAGTGGGACAAACAACAAAGATGCGAGCCAAGAGGAGGAGCCGCCTTCTCGTCTCCAAAATCAATGGCTGGAGATTCAATCATTCGCATCACATCTCCAAGAAAATTCTCGCCACCGACTTCCTGTACAGAAATATCCCCAAGGAAATTCCAATACGGTACCGATCGCGTGCAATCCTTGAAGAAGCGATGGTGGAACAGTAGAAACGTGATCGTCTTCTGCGACTGATGGTTCTGGTCTGAAACCCCTTGGCGGTAAGAATAAGCGCAGTCCAGTGAGACCCACAAAGTGCAACCGGAGGAACTCTCAGACCTGGGACCTTCTGAAGCTCGGGTCGAACAAGTGTCAAATTAGAAAGAACTCAGGATCTAGTAGTACGTAATGTAGGGCCTTCTTCTGAGAGAATTCCCTTGACTGCCAATTTCGAATTTTCGACAACTTGATATCATGTTCTCACGAAGAGCTTTCGAATTGAAGTTGTTTCCATTTGGCGAAGGCGAACGAGACCGAGGATTTTCATCGTTATGGGGCTCAAGGCACGGTCAGATGAAACCCCAAGCCTTCATCCTTTAGTCGGAGCAGTCTGCTCCCGAGCCTGCCAATATTTTTCATCGTCGCCCAGATGCTCGAAAATCCACAGAAATGGCGAAAGTTGGCTGATATCACCTCTTGGTTCTCTTGAGTCTCTTGGAAATCGCTACTTCCTGCTCCAGTTCCCGCTGGCCAAGTCGTCTCCATGAGATTGTCGGTCGGATGAAACCCCCTTCAACCTGCCATCTGAACTGATTTCTGATCTTGGCTTCATCGCGATGTACCCATTAATAGATATGCCGGGTATGAGCTCGCTCAATTGGCGTGGAGATGCTGGATTTTAGGTATTTCCCCGTGGGACTGGTGCCAGTCGAGGCTAGACTTCCCCAACTTGGCGAACTTGAAGCAAAAATATTGTCTTATCAACAACTTGGCACGTAGTCTCGGTCAGCAAGAAATGTGTTTTGTTACTTATCCGTTTCTTTAAAAGATGGAGCCTCTCCTCTACAGATTACCTCTCCATATTCTTCGTTCGCTTTGTGGTTGATCCATTCGTTTTTTCCCTTTACCTTTATTCCATTCAATCACCGGCTGCGCCGATTTATATTTTCTCAACTACTTCTTATTTCAATTACTTCAGCTTCGGTCCTTTCAGATTACCACCGATTTCTTTCGCCATCATGCGTTTCTCATCCGTCTTCATTCTCGGCGTTCAGATCTCAAGCATCGTCGCTTTACCTGCTCATTCAGTCAGACGATCCCAAGTCAACGCGGTGTCGCAGCCATTACTTACTCGCAACATCGGTGCAGCTCCAGTCTCCGCTCCTCAACGACGAAGCAAGGAGGAGGATAAGGCAGAGGCTGCTGAGGAGAAGGCTGCTGAGCCTGCAAAGGTCGGAGCTGGAAAGGCTACAGAGGAGAAGGCTGCTGCTCCAGCAAAGGTTGAGGCCGGAGAAGCAGCAAAGGGGGCCGCCAAACCCGCCAAGGTCGAAGCTGGAAAAGCCGCAAATGAAACTGCAGCAGTAGGAGGCGGAGCCAAAGCTGGGGAAGAAGCGGCAGCGGGCGAGGAAGAAAAGTTGGCTGGAGGTGAGTAATTCTTGTTCTCGAAGACATCATACGATGTCTTCCACTCCCTTCATTCTCCAGATCAGCCGATCTAGCATTGGTCTCCTAACATCTTTATAGAGAAGGAACTTGCCGGTGTTTTCGGAACTGCCGTTGCCCTTGAAGGAGTAAGTATATGTCTGGCAATGGGACAAGACACAAGCTGATCAGAGTAGGGTGACATCAAGCAAGACGTTGTCTTCACCGCATCAGTAAGTTGACTCTTTGAACTTTGTTTTTGTATCACTGCTAACAAGAAGAAAGGCAATCGGCAAGTTCGAATTCGAATTTCAAGGAAAGGCCGCTGACGCGCTCACCGGTATATAGCCATCACACTTCTCCAATCCGTACAACTTCTAACAGAATATCTAGTCACCGAGAACAAGACACCAGCCGCACCACCCGCGGGATTCGTCGCAGTCGAGCCAAGCTCTTTCCAAGTCGCCCTTGGTGTAAGCAAAGGTGCCGGTTTGACACTATCAAAGATTGACTACATCTTCGATGGTACCAGTAAGCAATATACATCCGATTCTACCTTATACAAGATCTTCTACTGACGCATTACCTCCCCAGATGCAGCTCTCGCGGCAATGGATCTCACACAAGCAAAAGTCGGAAAACTCTGCGCAGATACGGGATCTTTCGTCATTGAGGAGACCCTTGGTGAGCTTGAGTTTGAGGCCGAAGAGAATGAGGTCACGCTCAACTTGAACAAGGCCGTCACTTCTGAAGGCGAATGGGGTAAGAGATGAACCAAAATATGGGTCCTTGAAGTAATGGCTAATGATTAATAGGCATTTTCCTGCCTGCTGCTGCTGCCGGAGCTGCTGCTGGAGGAGATGCCGCAGCTGGTGGTGAAGCCGCTGCTGGTGAGGGAGCCAAGGCTGGTGGCGAAGCTGCAGCTGGAGAGGGAGCAAAGGCTGGTGGCGAGGCCAAAGCTGGCGAAAAAGCTGCCGGAGGGGAAGCCAAGGCTGGCGAAAAGGCTGCAGGAGAAGGAGCCAAAGCCGGCGAAGCCAAAGTCGAGGCAGCCCAACCAGCCGCCGGTGGAGCAGTTGATCTCGTAGCTCTCATCGACGCTCTCCGCCAAGGAAAAGCCTCCGTACCAGCGTTCGTAGCACCTGCAAGACGTTGAGGCTAGTTGGTTTTCTGAAAATATTTGTTTGTTGTTAGTCAAGTTGTATTGAATAGGTGGTTTTGAGATGGGGGTTTAAAATTTCAGATTGAGGAAGACTTCTGAAACAGATGTTTATAATCATATATACAATACTTTGATTTATAGACTTGGTGGGAAATCTTACATGGACGCTTTTTAGAGGAGCAATGAGCTGGTGGAAATGTGTCTTGGTGGATTTCGAGGATAGAGAATCTGGATCGAACAGGGCGAGAGATTGAAATAACTGCTGGTGTGAATCCAAAGAATAGGAATCATCAAATAAAGATGATCATTGATCTCTTGAACTGTGGAAGATCATTGATGTATATATACTAGTGTATAAAATAAGAGCAAGTAGTTATACAAACAAGCAATCATTTCAATAGAATAGCAAGTCACGGACACATTCGAGGACATTTATGTGCCTCTAGATCTAATCTTAAAGCCTTCATGATCTATTCAATGCCACTGTTTATCTTATCTGGAGGAAAAGGGGTTCGGTTAGCTTGGGTACGATTTCCAAAGCGGGAACGGGAACGGGATTTTAGCCTCGGCAACTACCCCGCCAAACCTTCTCACAACCACTCTCCACTTTCCCCAGCTTCTCCAACCTTCAAGATAACTCTCTTCTAAAGTTCTCTTCTCCTTTGTTTCTCAAACCCCAATCTCTTTCAATTCCTCAATATAATCAATGGCATCCGAAGCTCCCTGGAAAGCAATCGCACAGCGCAAACGCGCCGAGCTTCACTCGAGAATCCCTCCCGCCTGGCTCCTAAAATCACCACCATCCCCAGACATCCTAGATGTCCGCTCAATCCCCCAAACCTCCGGGGTTCTCACCTCGCACGAACTCTCTATAACATCCTCCCACGACGCCACATCACTAGCCGAAGCAATCCGCTCGCGAACTTTCACAGCCGAGGAAGTCACACTCGCATTCTGCAAACGCGCAGCTATAGCCCAACAAGTCTGCAATTGCCTCACAGAGATATTCTTCGACGACGCAATCAAGCGCGCAAAGTTCCTCGACGCGGAACATAAACGCACGGGAAAACCAGTGGGACCCCTCCACGGCGTACCAATCTCATTGAAAGATACGTTCAAAGTCCAGGGGTACGATGCTAGTATCGGGATCGCGAGTTTGGTTGGGAAACCCGCAACGGAGAACTCACTACTGGTTGATATACTCCTCGAACTAGGAGCCGTGTTGTACTGCAAGACGAATGTCCCGCAGACTTTGTCGGCCTTGGATTCGGATAATAATGTCTTTGGACGGGTGCTTAATCCAGGGAATAGGAAGGTTACTGCTGGAGGGAGTTCGGGTGGTGAGGGCGCGCTGATCGGCATGCGTGGAAGTGTTCTTGGAGTTGGGACGGATATTGGAGGCAGTATCCGCATTCCAGCTATGTGCAATGGATTGTATGGGATCAAGCCAAGTGCACAGCGGATCCCCTACGTAGGGCAGGAAAGTGGTGCAAGAGAAGGAGCAAGTAGGATTGGCTTGACTGCCAGTGCGGGACCTATTGCTGTCAGTATGCGGGATTGCGAACTTTTCCTGCAAGCTGTATCTAATGCCAGACCCTGGGATCGAGATCCAAGTCTGGCTTATGGATTATGGGATGAGCAGGGTTCGATACAGAAGAAGCCGGTTTTTGGTGTTCTCAGGACAGATGGCGTCGTGGCGCCACTTCCTCCTATAAACAAGATCCTCGACGAAACGGTTGCCGCGCTCCGTGCCTCTGGTGTAGAAGTCATTGAGATCTCAGCGCCAGCATTCCAGAAGACGCAATCCCTAGCCAACAAATTCTTTGGCATCGAAGGTGGAAATACTATCTTCGACTTACTCGAATCAACAGGCGAGCCATTGATCAGCTGGCTCAGTACTAGGATGCGAAGAGGTAAGCACATGCCCACGGATCGCTTGATGGATATCCAGGCCCAGAGGACAGAACTGGAGACCGAGATGTTGAAGATCTGGAGAGATCCGAAGACGGGGAGGCAGGTCGATGCCGTGATCTGTCCCGTCGCTCCACATCCCGTACCGCCTATTGACCGCTGGAACGGGGTCGGGTACACGAGTAGTTTCGTGCTGATGGATTATCCCGCTGGTACTGTACCAGTAAGGGAATTTAAGGAGGGTGATTTGAGGGGTGAGTTTGGAGGTGAGAAGGCTTTGGGGCCGTGGGATAAAGTCAATAGGGAATTGTGTAAGTTTCCCTCCTTGCTTTACTCTCTTTTTCAATCCGGAAGGTAGACGATTGGCTAATTTAACTGACTGTACCAGGGAATGAGAAAACTATCGATAGGAAGGTCTACCTCAACACCAAGCTATCAGTTCAAGTCATCGCGCCGAGGCAGCAGGAGAAGAGATTGTATCAAGCTATGGCGTATATCGATAATGTTTTACAGAAGGATGGTGCTAGTGGTGGATCTCGCGCGAAGTTGTAGGATTAGGATTTAGATTTGCCAAAACAGCCCATCAATAACAATGCTCAGTATTTTTCTTTCAAGGCATAAGGTAACTCTACTTGTTGTATGGAATAGCAGCCAGCGGCAAATTGTACCTATCTATTTTATAGTGCATATTTAAACCTGAAAGAGAAGGGACCCCTTCTTTCTTACCCGAGGTACCTTTCATCCCATCCCAATAAAACCCATCCCTTCCCACCACATCAACCTCATCCATCTCACATAAAAAAATCTCGGTAACGAAGGCACGCCGTGCCGATTAAGTCGGCAGGATTGAGTTAAAATTCCACTCCTCGCCTCTCCTATTCGGGAAGCCGAACCGAGGTGAGGCGAGACGAGATGCAGAAGTGAGGAGTTGGCGAGAGGTACATGTGAGGCGTAAGCAACCTCTTCCTCCCTCCATTCCTCCCTTCCAGGAGCAGAAATGACAATGAAAAGAAGAAGAAGAAGAAGAAGAAGAAGAAGAAATTAAGAAAGATAAGGGATTCGCTAGCTCACTTGTATAGTCACTCGTTACGAGAAAAAAAAAGAAAGAAAAACCCCCCCCCCCAACTCAACCAGGTACAGACACGAACGGAAAAGTAAATGGATTATAACCAAGTAAGTAAGTACGTACGGTTGGGAAGGTCATAGTAGGGTAATGTAAGGTAAGAAACGGTTACTTACCTTACTCACTTACTCGACGAAGAGTGCGGTACTTCATTTACAAGAACATCATTGGTTTAAGCACATTAGAGAACATACCTACAGTACCGTACAGTACCGTACAGATACAGTGCCAGTAATCCAAGATTTTACCAACCAAAAGAAAAAGAAAGTTAAGTACAGTACAGTACGGTACGGTACGGTACGGTACGGTACGGAAGTTCCAAAGAGAAAGAGAAAAAAAACAGCTTATTTATACTTACTAACTAAACTACAATGAGCAACAACAACCAAAAAAATACCCTAAGGAAAAAAAAAAAACGCGCTCGACTAACTACTTGAGGTAGGTACACGAAGAATAAGGAGGCCAGCCAGAGTACAGTACAGTAAGAAGGAGAAGTGGGGGGGGAGGGAGGGGGGCTGGGGACCGTATTCCCTACAACTACACCGACTTACCTTACCTTACCCAACC